>RCUC01169136.1:0-57111 GCA_003697995.1 Taxidea taxus jeffersonii | reverse complement strand
GTGAGAAAGGAATCCATCAAAATCCTTGAGGAGAACACAGGCAGCAACCTCTTCGACCTCAGCCGCAGCAACTTCTTCCTAGGAACAACGCCAAAGACAAGGGAAGCAAGGGAAAAAATGAACTATTGGGACTTCATCAAGATCAAAAGCTTTTGCACAGCAAAGGAAACAGTCAACAAAACCAAAAGACAGCTGACAGAATGGGAGAAGATATTTGCAAATGACATATCAGATAAAGGACTAGTATCCAAAATCTATAAAGAGCTTAGCAAACTCAACACCCAAAGAACAAATAATCCAATCAAGAAATGGGCAGAGGACATGAACAGACATTTCTGCAAAGAAGACATCCAGATGGCCAACAGACACATGAAAAAGTGCTCCACATCACTGGGCATCAGGGAAATACAAATCAAAACCACAATGAGATACCAGCTCACACCAGTCAGAATGGCTAAAATGAGCAAGTCAGGAAATGACAGATGCTGGTGAGGATGTGGAGAAAGGGGAACTCTCCTACACTGTTGGTGGGAATGCAAGCTGGTGCAGCCACTCTGGAAAACAGCATGGAGGTTCCTCAAAAAATTGAAAATAGAGCTACCTTACGACCCAGCAATTGCACTACTGGGTATTTACCCTAAAGATACAATCATAGTGATCCGAAGGGGCACGTGTACCGAATGTTTATAGCAGCAATGTCCACAATAGCCAAACTATAGAAAGAACCTAGATGTCCATCAACAGATGAATGTATACAGAATATGTGGTATATATATACAATGGAATATTATGCAGCCATCCAAAGAAATGAAATCTTACCATTTGCTACGACATGGATGGAACTAAAGCGTATTATGCTTAACGAAATTAGTCAACGGGAGAAAGACAACTATCACATGATCTCCCTGATATGAGGAAGTGGAGATGCAATGGGGGTGGGGGTTAAGGTGGTAGGAAAAGAAAAAATGAAACAAGATGGGATCGGGAGGAAGACAAACCAAAAGAGACTCTTAATGTCATAAAACAATTTGAGGGGGGCTTGGGGGAAGAGGGGTTGGGAGAAGGTGGTGGGGTTACATTATATGTTTAAATAAAAAAGCTTAAAGGGGGGACGCCTGGGTGGCTCAGTTGGTTAAGCAGCTGCCTTCGGCTCAGGTCATGATCCCAGCATCCTGGGATCGAGTCCCACATCGGGCTCCTAGCTTGGCAGGGAGCCTGCTTCTCCCTCTGCCTTTGCCTGCCACTCTGTCTGCCTGTGCTCACACTCTCTCTCTCTCTAACAAATAAATAAAATCTAAAAAAAAAAAAAAAAAAGCTTAAAGGGAAAACAAACAAATAAACAAAAACTAACGTATTAGGACTGAGTCTGTGGAGTACCTCTAGAGGGACTAGGAACTCAGAGTAGGCACAAAGTTGTGTAGGAGGCGGGTAATATTCTGTGCCTTCACCTGACTGTTGGTTACACAGGGTGTCTAGTTTATTAAAAAAATCTCTGATCTATAAAAAAAATTTTTTTTAATATAAAAAAGGCTTAAAGAAAAAAAAAAGCCCTATTCAGAGCAGGTGAACTCTGTGTGATTCCATTCACACCAGAAGGAGCCCCAAGTATGTTCTAGTGCTTAGAATCAAAGGTGCCCTGATTGTGTACCAGGAATAACGGGGGTCCGGGGGAATGAGGGGTCCACTCAACATTTACCAAGCTCAGCAACCTCCACAACTCCCACTTCCTGTGTCCAGCTCTACGGCAGGCTCATTACAGACCCCATCCCATTCAACCTTCATGGGAGAGCTGAGAGCAGGGGCACTCAAGACAAGAGGTTGTGGCACACACTGTGCAGCACAACCCCAGTCTGAACCCCAGATTCCATGGCACCCACGTCTGGGCCACACAGGTCCCCTCCTGGTCTTGGATATGATGGAGGAGAAACAAAAATAGTACATTTCCTCTGAGAATTTACAGCCATATACACAGGGGAAAAGAACCTAAGAGCTTTAATCAAGGGCAGGCCCAGGACATCAAAGGTGGGTTGGAAGTCACCTTTCCCACAATGGAAATGATGGCTATCCTCACACCAGAGGATTTCCTTTCAGTGCCAAACATTAGTACAAATCTTAAAGGTCCATTTAAAATAACATCAGCAATACAAGCAGGTAACGTAGAGTAGAGTTTCCCTACAGACTCCACACTGCTAAGTATTTATATGGAAAACTGAAAATCCATTTGGAGCAATATTTATTTCCATTTCTCGAGGGCTCCATTACATACCAGGGATTGTGCTAAGGGCTTTACATACATTTTATGCATATTCTCAAACTAGCTTTGAGAGATCATAGTAGTATTTGTTCCATTTTACAGATAAGAGACGTGAGGTGGAGAGATTAAGCCTGGATTTTCAAACTGAAGTTTGTGACTCATTAGTGGGTTATAAATGAATTTATCAGGTCATGACAAGTACTGTTTTAAATGAGTACACAGGAGAGAAGACAGGAATGGCACGAAACAGAACAAATCAGAATGCAAACCACACAGAAGTATCGTTTCTTCTGTTCTATTCCAAGATAATGTGTTTGCGTGTGTACAATGAGTAGTATTGTGAAATATTACTTCATACAATACTGCTGTAAGACACCAGAGCTGCGTGTCTCTGTGGAAGGTTTGAAAGCCACTGGGTGAAATAATTTGAAGGAGGTCACACAGCTAGCAATTTGTGAAGCCAGGGTTCAAATTCACAGTCTTTCTCTAGAGCTTACACCCTTGACCTCTAAAGCAGTGTTGTCCAATAAAAGTATAAAGGAACCCATTTTGTAATTTAAAATTTTCTAGTAGGCACATTTAAAAAGTAAAAAAGCCACATTTAAAATCTATTAATATTAATTTTAATATTTTTGATCTTGCATTATATAAAATGTATTATTTCAACATGTAAAAATTAATTTTAAAATGAAGTCAACGCAAATTGAGCTGTTGGGGGAGGGTTGTTTTTATGCTTTTTTGGTTACCGAGTCCAGGAAATCTGATATTGATTTTACACTTCTAGCACATCTCGTTTCAGCCTTGCCCTCCAAGTGCTCAGTAGCCACACGTGACTAGTGGCTACCATCTGGGGCAGCACAGCTATAAGCTATACTACCTCTAATATCCTCTGGGACCCTGGACCCTCTTCCTCAGATCCTACTGCAGAGGAAGGCTTCTTGTCCTATTCTATCCACCCCTAGCGGCCTCTTCCAGATGCTCTCCCAGAGCATCTAAACCCAGAACCCAATGTCCATGGCTATTTCTTTCCACTTGCCTTGGCACCTTTTCAGTTTCACATCCTCACTAGATCATCATGGGGAAGAAGGGGGGGACCTCTGCGGCCAAGACATGCTGGAGCAGGGCTAGGGCAAAAGTCCTGATAGGAAAAGTCCAATAGGAACCCATGTGGGGTCATGGCCAGACAGTGCTGCTGGCGAAACTATGAGCTCATTGGCAGCTTAACACCAGCTGTAAAAGGCCCGTCATCCTGTTCAGCTTTACAGAGACACACTGGATCCTTCATACTCGGCCCTGGTGGAAATCAGCTGACCTCACCTTCCTTTCTTTGCCAAAATAAGCTGACTGCGCAACTGCAAAAAGACTGGCATCTGGAGAGCCATTCAGAGCGGCAACAGCTATCTAGTGACTTCAGAACCACCCATTAGATAATCTGATAAATGCCAGACATAAATATGCCCTAAAACCATGGTTGGTAAGCTAGAAGCCCCAGGCAGCCATTACCTGGCACACTCCCCACTCTGGTGAGGTGAGACAGAGGTCTGTGCATAGACACAAGGAAAGCCTCAGCTCATCACCCAGCAACAGGCAGGGCCAGGAAGACAGGATGGGCAGTTTGGGCTCTTCTCATTCTCCCCCAGATCCCGCTGCTGTGCCCCAAAGATGAGTGCTTTTCTTACGTCCATCCATTTGGTTCCCCCAACCTCTCCAGAGAGTGCTTAATAGGAGGAAGGCTCACTGGGGAGGAAACAAAGCGGGGGCTGGGAGAAAACCAACAGACACTTCTGCCTGCATGGCCTCACTCCTCAAATCAAGAAAGGAAATTTGAGTCTGCAGTGTTTGTTTGTGGCAGTGGAAGGGACACTGAACTCTTCCGTCATCACTGGCTTCCTCTTTGGTGAGCAGTTACCATGTGCCAGGCCTCCCAGCTGGGTCCCAGGCACTCAGAGATACTCTCCTTACATCCGGCAGCTTGATACACCAGCCAACACCATAGGGTACCAAGAATATGGCATTGCAGGGGAGAGAACAAGGCTTAAACCAAGTAAGGTACTGACTTAGAGAAGGGAATAATGAATGTGCTGGGAAAGTGTCAGGGATAGGCTACTTGTGCCCCTGGGAGGCCGAGAGCTCTTCACAACTTCCAGGAGGTTCTCATGAGCATTCTGTTCAAGTCTCATGGTATTTACTAGCTCTGCTCTTATCTACGTTGCCACTGTGGGAATGGAGGCTCAGATATCCAGGTATTCTTGTATAAGATGGGGAAAGAGCTACCGACTTCATGAGACACAAAGAAGACATTAGCTAAGTGCCAGCCACACATAATTATTTCATAGCAAAGATGCCTGATATGCCTGCTCTGCCCTCACAGCCCTTGTAAGAGAAGCCACCCTGCCCCCACATCACCAGGACTGTCTCCCAGCCCCTGCTCAGGAGGACAGCTGCCATATGACCACACCACACAGGGTCCCTTGCCTAAGGATACTTTCTTATTCTCCATAGGCTACCTGGACCATGGGGCCATGTGGAGCCACCTAGACACTATTTCCCTCACATTCGTGGACACGCAAAAGCCAATAGTCTACTCATAGTAGCCAAAACATTCAAATAACCCAAATGTCTATAAGCTGATGAATGGATAAACAAAGTACAGTATATTCATATATTGGAATATTAGCCATGAATCAGGAATGAAATCTTGGTACCTGTAACAACATGAATGAACCTCAAGAATGTAACACCAAGTGAAATAAACCAGATAAAAAGGTACATATTGTATTATTCCAGGTACACAAAATGCCCAGATTAGGCAGACTTACAGAGACAGAAAGAAGACTGGTGGTGGCCAGGGCCTGGAGAAGGGAGGAACTGAATGTTACTGCCTGATGACAACGGGATTTCTTTTTGGGGTAATAAAAACTCTTAAAGCTAGAGCACAATTAGGGGTGCACATCTCTGTACTAGAAGCCACAGTTATGGTACACTTTGTAATTGTTATAATGGTGATTTTTTTAGTGTGAATTTCACCCTAAAAAGAAACTTGAAAGTCTATGTTGCTCTTTGAAAAAGCTAGTTTCAGTAGGTGTTTGTTACAATTAAAAATTGTGGACTACAACCTAAGTGATGATGTTAAATATCCCATCCAGGGTATGCAATGGATAGAAGCCAGGGTCTGGACTCATCTTGTGTCCAGTCATCTGCTGACCTAGCTCTTACTCCTCCATACCATGCCCTCACTTAACATGGAGGACGGAAAGCTTTTGGAACTCAACAGACAGCTGGCTGCTTCCCAAAACCTGCCAATATGGGGGGAGAGTCCATCCAAGTGCATTTATTTTGGGTCCTGTCAGCAGAAAGCAGACTTTATTAAGAGGATGTTAGCAAGCTTCTTTGCTTCCCTGATTTTTAAAGAATTCTTAATGACCCCAATATGCCTATGTCATTTTTCAGCAAAACCTAATCTCCAGAGAAAGAACATGTGATACTTTTGAAATGTACAACTCTTCATTTTGCTCCATGGCACAGGCTAGACACAATGCTCTGACATCTGTCACCCCACCTTTCCTCACCCACACCCCACCCAGGTACAGGGCTAGGTATACCATCCACAGAGGCAGAAAAGGCGGTGAGGTGCCAGAACAACACCTGAGCCAATGTGGCAGAAACTTCCCGATCTGGTGTTTCACAGAATTCTGGATCTAGAAGAGAACTTGAAACTTTTAAGTCACAGTACTTTTGTAGAAACAAATAAACAAACAAACAAAACCTTAAGCTTTGATTTACCTATAAAGGTTGAATGTCAATTTCTACTCAGTGATTCCTATTGTTACATCTTAATAATATAAACAGGTTAAAGTTGAAAGAAGCAAAAGATGGTGGGTGGGTATATACTCCCTATTTTCAAGATGCTTACAAGAAGATAAGGTGTGTGAGTGTGTGTTACAATACTGTGTTTTATGTGCATTATCTCATGTAGTGGGGGCAGTCCTCCTTTTACAGATGAAGAAACTGAGGTTCAGATGTTTCCATGATCCACACCAAGTTCCAACATTAGCTTAGTGAAGAAGATAGGTGTGATCCCAAAGCCCATATTCTAAACCACCATGATGTAGTAGAACAATTAAATACTAACATTTTAGAGCCACATATTGAGTGAAAGATAAACTGGTTTGGGTTTTGAGGGGGGGAGGGTTTGAAGATACACTGTTTTATAGTACTTTATAACTTTCAGAGATTGCACACTTGGAGTGGCTTCATACAGACACTGACTGCTGAAGCACTTCTGAGATGAGAGAGAAGGGCTAGAACAATGGGTAATACTCCATAGATGAGGTGGGCTTTGAAGGATAGGTTGTATTTCAGTAAACAACAAGAGATTGAGGAGGGTGGCATGGGGGTGGGGAAAGAGCAAGGGTGAAAGCATGGTAGAGGGGAGGCAGTGACAAATAGCTGGCCAGGGTGATACAGGATTCTCTTAGTTCCCAAAATGGAATGTAGTAAGTGTCGCAGAGAGATTTGCTTTGGGAGGCATCCCTTCATGGAAAGCTAACAATAACAATAATATTATCACCATACACTGGGCAATTTATAAATAAGCTAATCACAGTGCTAAGCACTACCAGTAACTATCTCCTTGGGTTACTTCCTCTGGTGACCAACTACAATTTCCCTCTGGGTAATTACATCATCCATTTTCAGGCAATATGGTTCTCTCAAAACTGAATCCAATCCTAGCTCATAAGACTATCCATGTGGGAGAGGAAGCAAGATGGTGGAGGAGTAGAAGACTTAATATCATTAGGTCCCAGGTCAGCTAGATAGTTACCAAAACATTCTGAACACCTACAAACTCAACAGGAGATAGAAGAGAAGAGCAGCAATTCTAGGAACAGAAAATCCACCACTTTCTGGATGGTAGGACATGCAGAGAAGTAAATCCAAGGCGATACCTGGGAAGAGAGGCCACAGGGAAGGAGCTGGTTCCTGGCAAGTGGTAGAGCAACAGAGAACAAAATCAGAACTTTTAGAAGTCTGCTCCACTGAAGGACATTGCTCCAGAGGCTAAGTGGGGGTGGAGCCCTCATGGGAACAGTGTGGTCTCAGGAACTGCGGGGTCACAAAAAGACCGGGGGTGCCTGAGTGTGGCAGAGATCCCAGGAAGTGTGGAAGCCGGCTGCGGAGACAGAGCCAAGGAGTGTGCTCTCAGCTCGGGGTTACATTAAACCATGATCTGAGGCATAGTTGGGCCACTGCTTTTCAAACAGGGACCCCACAAGTGGCAGATCTGGGGAGACTCACCTTCCTCTCCCATAGGGAGGGCCACAGGAATGTGCTGCAGGAATCTGCGGGGTTTGGAGACTCCAAATGGGGCTGTGTGCCAGGGATAGAAAGGCTCGGTCATATGCCGGGTGAGCATGGAGTGCAGCCAGAGACCAGGGAAATGGGAGGGATTGACTGCTTTTCTCTGAGGGTGCACTGAAGACTGGGGCCTGAGCTCTCAGCTCCTCTAAGCTAGAGACTGGGAGGCCGTCATTTTCATTCCCACCCTCTACAGCTCTACTGAATGTGTTCAGGGAACAAAACCTGGCAGAAGGGAACCCAAGCAGATTACTTAGCCTGGCCCCTGGCAAGGGTGGGGCAATTCTGACTCAGGCAAAGACATTTGAGAATCACCACAACAGGCCCCTCCCCCCAGAAGACCAGCAAGAACATAGAGCCAAGACCAAGTTCACTGATCAATGAGAACTGCAGAACTCCAGAGCTAAGGGAACGCAACACAGAATTCATGGCTTTTTTCCCATGATCCTTTAGTCTTTCAAAGTTAAATTTTTTTTTCAAAGTTAAATTTTTAAAATTTTTCTTCTTATTCTATTTTTTTTAACTTTTCCTCTGTCCTCTTATAATGTTTAACTATTTTATCTTATCAATACCTTTTTTAAAAAATCTTTTTAAATTTTCATTATTGGGGCGCCTGGGTGGCTCAGTGGGTTAAAGCCTCTGCCTTCGGATCAGGCCATGATCCCAGGGTCCTGGGATCGAGCCCCGCATCGGGCTCTCTGCTCAGTGGGAAGCCTGCTTCTCTTCCTCTCTCTCTCTCTGCCTGCCTCTCTGACTACTTGTGATCTCTGTCTGTTAAAATGAATAAAATAAATTTTCATTATTATACTTATATTTTATCCCTTCATTATATTTAACCTTATTTTTGTATACATATAGGTATTTTTTCATTAACATTTTGGGATACAATTTCTTCTAATAGATCAAAATATAGCCTAAATCTAGTGCATGGTTTTGTTCTAGAGTCCAGTCTGATCATATTCTCTCCTCTTTTCTTTTCTCTTTCCAACCAACTTATCTTATGAATTCCTTTTATAGAATCTTTTTTAATTTTCACCTTTACAGTCATATTCCATCACTTCATCATGTTTACCCATATATATTTTCTTCCTTCTTCTTTAAAATTTTGGAACGTAGTTTCTTCTAAGAGACCAGAGTACACCCAGAATCAAGTGGGTGGCTTTGCTCTATTCACCAGTCTAGTATATATATATATATATTTTTTTAATTTTTCCCCTTTCTTCTCCCCCTGGTGTTGGGTCTCTTCTGATTTGGTTAACGTACATTGTTCTGGGGTCTTTGCCACCCTTTTAGTACTTTGATCTCTCATTCATCTATTCTTATCTGGATAAAATGACAAGACAGAAAAACTCAATATAAAAAAAAGAACAAGAGCCAGTACCAACAGTTAGGGACCTAGTCAATATGGACATTAGTAACATGTCAGAACAAGAGTTCCGAATGACAATCATCAACGTGCTAACTGGACTAAAAACAAGCATGGAAGATATTAGAGAAACCCTGTCTAGAGAAATAAAATCCCTTTGTGGAGAAATAAAACTAAAACCAAACCAAGTTGAATTCAAAAAAACTATTAATGAAGGACAATATAAAACAGAGGCTCTTACTGCTAGGATAAATGAAACAGAAGAGAGAATTAGTGATATAGAAGACCAAATGATGGACAATAAAGAAGCTGAGCAAAAGAGAGACAAACAACCACTGGACCACAAAGGGAGAATTTGAGAGATAAGTGATACCACAAGACTAAACAATATTAGAATAATTGGGATCCCAGAAGAAGAAGAAAGAGAGAGAGGAGCAGAGGGTACATATGAGCAAATTATAATAGAGAATTTCCCTAATATGGCAAAGGGAACAAGCATCAAAATCCAGGAGGCACAGAGTACCCCCCTCAAAATCAATTTAAAAAGGTCCATACCCACTCATCTAATAGTAATAGTAAATAAATTTACAATAGTAATAGTAATAGTAAATAGTAAATAGTAAATAAATAATAAATAGTAAATAGTAAATAAATTTACAAGTTTATAGTAATAGTAATAGTAATAGTAAATAAATTTACAAAAAATAGTAAATAAATTTACAAGTCCCAGTGACAAAGAGAAAATCCTGAAAGCAGCTCAGGACAAGAGGTCTGTAACATACAATGGTAAAAATATTAGATTGGCAGCAGACCTATCCACCGAGACCTGGCAGGCCAGAAAGGACTGGCATGATATATTCAGAGAACTGAACGAGAAAAATATGCAGCCAAAAAAATAATATCCAGCTAGGCTCTCATTGAAAATAGAAGGAGAGATAAAAAGCTTCCAGGACAAACAAAAACTAAAAGAATTTGCAAACACCAAACCAGCTCTACAGGAAATATTGAAAGGGGTCCTCTAAGCAAAGAGAGAGCTTAAAAGTAGTAGACCAGAAAGGAACATATAGAATATACAGTAACAGTCACCTTACAGGTAATATAATGGTACTAAATTCATATCTTTCAATAGTTACCATGAAAGTAAATGGGCTAAATGCCCCAATCAAAAGACACAGGGTATCAGAATGGATTAAAAAACAAGATCCATCGATATGCTGGCTACTATAAACTCATTTCAGACCCAAAGATACCTCCAGATTTAAAGTGAGGGGGTAGATGGATCTTAGCCAAGATGGCAGAGAAGTAGCAGGCTGAGACAACATCAGGCAGCAGGAGATCAGCTAGATAGCTTATCAAACCATTCCAAACACCTACAAATCCAAAAGGAGATTGAAGAGAAGAAGAGCAACAATTCTAGAAACAGAAAATAATCAACCACTTTCTGAAAGGTAGGATCAGCGGAGAAGTGAATCCAACGCAACAGGAAGATAGACCATGGGGGGAGGGGCCAGCTCCGGACAAGCGGCGGAGCAACAGAGCACAAAATGAGGACTTTTAAAAGTCTGCTCCACGGAGGGACATTGCTCCAGAGGCTAAACCGGGGTGAAGAACTCGCAGGGACAGCATGGCCTCATGTCCCACGGGGTCACAGAAGGATCAGGGGTGTCTGAGTGTCGCAGAGCTCACAGGTATTAGAGTGGGGAAGCCGGCTGCAGAGAAAAAGCCGGGGAGTGAGCTCTCAACTCGGGGTTACCGTGAACCGTAATCCATGACACAGGCCCGTGCTCTGTGCGTGGGGTCCCCACAAGATCCAGGGAGACTCCAACCTGGGAGAGCCCAGGGATCTGTGGGGTTCAGAGACTCCAGGCGGGGCTCTGTGCCAGAGACAGAGATGCTTGGTCACAGGCTGGGTGACCTCAGAGCACAGCTGGAGGCCAGTGAGATGGGAGTGCTTGTGCGCAATTTTCTCCAAGTGAGGCTGGAGGCCGGGGAGACGGGAGTGATTAAGTGCTTTTCTCTGAAGGCGCACTGAAGAGGGGGCCCTGATTTCTCAGCTCCTCTGGGCCGGAGATTAGGAGGCCACCATTTTCATTCCCGTCCTTTGGAACTCTACGGAAAGCGTTCAGGGAACAAAAGCTCCCAAAACCAAACCAGAGCAGATTACTTAGCCCAGCCCCTGGTAAGGGTGGGGCAATTCCACCTGGGGCAGACACACTTGAAAATCACTACAGCAGGCCTCTCCCCCAGAACATCAACAAGAAATCCAGCCAAGACAAAGTTCAAGGAGAAGAGCGGAATTCCAGAGGAGGAGAAAGCAAAGCATGTGATTCATGGCTTTCTCCCCATGAATCTTTAGGCTTGCAAAGTTAATTAATTTTTTTATTTTTTTTTCTCTTCTGCTAATTTTTTAACTTTTACCCTTTCCTCTTTTAACATTTTTTAACTAGTTTAACTTAGTAACTTTCTTTAAAAAAATTTTTTTGAACCTTTATTGTTAAAGTCATATTTTATCCTTCATTGTATCTAACTTTATTCTTTGTATACACATAGGGGTTTTTTTCCTGTAAAAAATTTGGGGTACAACTTCTTCTAATAGATCAAAATACACCCTAAATCTAGCACTGGGCTTGATCTAGTCTCCAGCCCAAGCAAATTCTCTCTACTTTCTTTTTCTTTTTATTCTCCCAACCAACTTACCTTATCAACTCTTTTGTTAAAAATTTAAAAAAATTTTTTTTTCATCTTCATAGTGATATTTCATCCCTTCATTGTGTTTACCCTTATATATGTTTTTCATTCTTTAAAATTTTGGGAGGTAGTTTCTTCTAAGAGACCAAAATACTCCCAAAATTAAGTGGGTGACCCTGTTCTGGTCACCAGTCTAATATATATATATATTTTTTCTTTATTTGTGTTCTCTTTTTTTAATTTTTTTTCTCTTTTCTGATCTTCTTTTTATCCCCTTTCTCCCCCCCACACACGATTTGGGGTCTCTTCTGATTTGGTTAAAGCACATTTTCCTAGGATCTTTGCCACCCTATTAGTATTTCATTTGCTCCTTCATATATTCTTATATGGACAAAATGACAAGGCAGGAAAACTCACCACAAAAAAAAGAACAGGAGGCAGTACCAAAGGCTATGGACCTAATCAATACGGACATTGGCAATATGTCAGATCTAGAATTCAGGATGATGATTCTCAAGGTTCTAGCTGGGCTTGAAAAAGGCATGGAAGAGAAACCCTGACCAGAGAAAAAAAGTCTTTTCTGGAGAAATAAAAGAACTAAAATCTAATCAAGTTGAAATAAAAAAAGCTATTAATGAGGTGCAATCAAAAATGGAGGCTCTTACTGCTAGGATAAATGAGGCAGAAGAGAGAATTAGTGATATAGAAGACCAAATGACAGAGAATAAAGAAGCTGAGCAAAAGAGAGACAAACAACTACTGGACCACGAAGGGAGAATTCGGGAGATAAGTGATACCATAAGACGAAACAACATTAGAATAATTGGGATTCCAGAAGAAGAAAGAGAGAGGTGAGCAGAAGGTATATTGGACAGAATTATCATAGAGAATTTCCCTAATATGGCAAAGGGAACAAGCATCAAAATCCAGGAGGTGCAGAGAATTCCCCTCAAAATCAATAAGAATAGGTGCACACCCCGTCATCTAATAGTAAAATTTACAAGTTTTAGTGACAAAGAGAAAACCCTGAAAGCAGCCCGGAAAAAGAAGTCTGTAACATACAATGGTAAAAATATTAGATTGGCAGCAGACTTATCCACAGAGACGTGGCAGGCCAGAAAGAACTGGCATGATATATTCAGAGCACTAAATGAGAAAAACACACAGTCAAGAATACTATATCCAACTAGGTATCATTGAAAATAGAAGGAGAGATAAAAAGCTTCCAGGACAAACAAAAACTGAAAGAGTTTGTAAACACCAAACCAGCTCTACAGGAAATATTGAAAGGGGTCCTCTAAGCAAAGAGAGACCCTAAAAGTATTACCAGAAAGGAACAGAGACATTATACAGTAACAATCACCATACAGGCAATACAATGGCACTAAATTCATATCTCTCAATAGTTACCCTGAATGTAAATGGGCTAAATGCCCCAATCAAAAGACACAGGGTTTCAGAATGGATAAAAAAAAACAAAACCCATCAATATGCTCCCTACAAGAAACTCATTTTAGACCCAAAGACACCTCCAGATTGAAAGTGAGGGGGTAGAAAACAATTTACCATGCTAATGGACATCAAAAGAAAGCTGGGGTGGCAATCCTTATATCAGATCAATTAGATTTTAAGCCAAAGACTATAATAAGAGATGAGGAAGGACACTATATCATACTCAAAGGGTCTGTCCAACAAGAAGATCTAACAATTTTAAATGTTTATGCCCCTAACATGGGAGCAGCCAACTATATAAACCAATTAATAACAAAATCAAAGAAACACATTGACAATAATACAATAATAGTAGGGGACTTTAACACTCCCCTCACTGAAATGGACAGATCATCCAAGCAAAAGATCAACAAGGAAATAAAGACCTTAAATGACACATTGGACCAGATGGACATCACAGATATATTCAGAACATTCCATCCCAAAGCAACAGAATACACATTCTTCTCTAGTGCCCATGGAACATTCTCCAGAATACATCACATCCTGGGTCATAAATCAGGTCTCAACCGGTATCAAAAAATTGGGATCATTCCCTGCATATTTTCAGACCACAATGCTCTGAACTCAATCACAAGAGGAAATCTGGAAAGTACCCAAATTCATGGAGGCTAAAGAGCATCCTACTAAAGAATGAATGGGTCAAAAATGAAATTAAAGAAGAATGGAAAAAATTCATGGAAACAAGTGATAATGAAAACACAACAGTTCAAAATCTGTGGGACACAACAATTTCCTCTCTTTCCTGAGAGGAAAGTATATAGTGACACAAGCCTTTCTCAAGAAACAAGAAAGGTCTCAAATATACAACCTAACCCTACACCTAAAGGAGCTGTAGAAAGAACAGCAAAGAAAGCCTAAACCCAGGAGGAGAAGAGAAATAATAAAGATCAGAGCAGAAATCAACGAAATAGAAACCAAAAAAACAATAAAACAAATCAACAAAACTAGGAGCTGGTTCTTTCAAAGAATTAATAAGATTGATAAACCCCTGGCCAGACTTATCAAAAAGAAAAGAGAAAGGACCTAAATAAATAAAATCATGAATGAAAGAGGAGAGATCACAACCAACACCAAAGAAATGCAAACAATTATAAGAACATATGAGCAACTATATGCCAGCAAATTTGACAATCTGGAAGAGATGGATGCATTCCTAGAGACATTTAAACTACCACAACTGAACCAGGAAGAAACAGAAAACCTAAACAGACCCATAACCAGTAAGGAGATTGAAGCAGTCATCAAAAATCTTCCAACAAACAAGAGCCCAGGGCGAGATGGCTTCTCAGGAGAATTCTACCTAACATTTAAAGAAGAATTAATTCCTGTTCTCCTGAAACTGTTCCAAAAAATAGAAATGGAAGGAAAACTTCCAAACTCATTTTATGAGGCCAGCATCACCTTGATCCCAAAACCAGACAAGAATCCCATCAAAAAAGAGAATTACAGATCAATATCCTTGATGAACACAGATGCCAAAATTCTCGCCAAAATACTAGCCAACAGGATCCAACAGTACATTAAAAGGATTATTCACCATGACCAAGAGGGATTTATCCCAGGGCTGCAAGGTTGGTTCAACATCTGCAAATCAATTAATGTGATACAATACATTAATAAAAGAAAGAACAAGAACCATATGATACTCTCAATAGATGCTGAAAAAGCATTTGACTACGTACAGCATCGTTTCCTGATCAAAACTCTTCAAAGTGTAGAGATAGAGGGTACATACCTCAATATCATCAAAGCCATCTATGAAAAACCCACAGTTAATATCCTTCTCAATGGGGAAAATCTGAGAGCTTTTCCACTAAGGTCAGGCATACGGCAGGGATGTCCATTATCACCACTGCTATTCAACATAGACTAGAAGTCCTAGCCTCAGCAATCAGACAACAAAAAGAAATTAAAGGCATCCAAATTGGCAAAGAAGAAGTCAAACTATCACTCTTTGCAGATGATATGACACTTTATGTAGAAAACCAAAAAGACTCCACTCCAAAACTCCTAGAACTCATTCAGGAATTCAGTAAAGTATCAGGATATCAAATCAATGCACTGAAATCAGTTGCATTTCTATAAATCAACAGCAAGACAGAAGAAAGAGAAATTAAGGAGTCAATCCTATTTACAATTACACCCAAAACCATAAGATACCTAGGAATAAACCTAACCAAAGAGGCAAAGAATCTATACTCAGAAAACTATAAAGTACTCATGAAAGAAATGGAGGAAGACACAAAGAAATGGAAAAATGTTCCATGCTCATGGATTGGAAGGATAAATATTGTGAAAATGTCTATGCTACCTAAAGCTATCTACACATTTAATGCATTGCCTATCAAAATCCCATCCAATTTTTTCAAAGAAATGGAACAAATAATCCTAAAATTTATATGGAACCAGAAAAGATCTCGAATAGCCAAAGGAATATTGAAAAAGAAAGCCAAAGTTGGTGGCATCACAATTCCAGACTTCAAGCTCTACTACAAAGCTGTCATCATCAAGACAGTATGGTACTGGCACAAAAACAGACACATAGATCAATGGAACAGAATAGAGAGCCCAGAAATAGACCCTCAACTCTATGGTCAACTAATCTTCGACAAAGCAGGAAAGAATATCCAATGGAAAAAAGACAGCCTCTTCAACAAATGGTGTTGGGAAAATTGGACAGCCACATGCAGAAAAATGAAATTGGACCATTTCCTTACACCACACACGAAAATAGACTCAAAATGGATGAAGGACCTCAACGTGAGAAAGGAATCCATCAAAATCCTTGAGGAGAACACAGGCAGCAACCTCTTCGACCTCAGCCGCAGCAACTTCTTCCTAGGAACAACGCCAAAGACAAGGGAAGCAAGGGAAAAAATGAACTATTGGGACTTCATCAAGATCAAAAGCTTTTGCACAGCAAAGGAAACAGTCAACAAAACCAAAAGACAGCTGACAGAATGGGAGAAGATATTTGCAAACGACATATCAGATAAAGGGCTAGTATCCAAAATCTACAAAGAGCTTAGCAAACTCAACACCCAAAGAACAAACAATCCAATCAAGAAATGGGCAGAGGACATGAACAGACATTTCTGCAAAGAAGACATCCAGATGGCCAACAGACACATGAAAAAGTGCTCCACATCACTGGGCATCAGGGAAATACAAATCAAAACCACAATGAGAAACCACCTCACACCAGTCAGAATGGCTAAAATTAACAAGTCAGGAAATGACAGATGCTGGTGAGGATGTGGAGAAAGGGGAACCCTACTCCACTGTTGGTGGGAATGCAAGCTGGTGCAGCCACTCTGGAAAACAGCATGGAGGTTCCTCAAAATGTTGAAAATAGTGCTACCTTATGACCCTGCAATTGCACTACTGGGTATTTACCCTAAAGATACAACCGTAGTGACCTGAAGAGTCACATGCACCCGAATGTTTATAACAGCAATGTCCGCAATAGCCAAGTTATGGAAAGAACCTAGATGTCCATGAACAGATGAATGTATACAGAATATGTGGTATATATATACAATGGAATACTATGCAGCCATCAAAAGCAATGAAATCTTACCATTTGCAATGACATGGATGGAACTAGAGGGTATTATGCTTAGTGAAATAAGTCAACTGGAGAAAGACAACTATCATATGATCTCCCTGGTATGAGGAAGTGGAGATGCAATGGGGGTGGGGTTAAGGGGGTAGGAAAAGAATAAATGAAACAAGATGGGATCAGGAGGGAGACAAACCAAAAGAGACTCTTAATGTCATAAACTGAGGGGGGCTGGGGGGAGGGGTGGTGGGTGTGGGTGGTGGGGTTACATTATATGTTTAAATAAAAATTAAAAATAAATAAATAAAATGAGGGGGGTAGAAAATATTTACCATGCTAATGGACATCAAAAGAAAGCTGGGGTGGCAATTCTTATATCAGATCAATTAGATTTTTAGCCAAAGACTATAATAAGAGATGAGGAAGGACACTATATCATATGCAAAGGATCTGTCCAACAAGAAGATCTAATAATTTTAAATATCTATGCCTCTAACATGGGAGCAGCCAACTATATAAACCAAGTAATAACAAAATCAAAGAAACACATCGACAACAATACAATAGTAGTAGGGGACTTTAACACCCCCCCCAAAATGAAATGGACAGGATGCGGAGAAAGGGGAACCGTCCTATACTGTTAGTGGGAATGAAAGCTGGTGCAACCACTCTGGAAAACAGCGTGGAGGTTCCTCAAAAAGTTGAAATTAGAGCTTTCCTATGACCCAGTAATCATACTACTGGGTATTTACCCTAAAGATATAAATGTAATGATCCAAAGGGGCACATGCACCCAAATGTTTACAGTAGCAATGTCCACAATAGCCAAACTATGGGAAGAACCTAGATGTATATCAACAGATGAATGGTTGAAGAAGATATGGTATATATATACAATGGAATACTATGCAGCCATCAAAAGAAATGAAATCTTGCCATTTGCAATGACGTGGATGGAACTGGAGGATATTATACTGAGCGAAATAAGTCAATCACAGAAAGACAATTATCATATGATCTCTCTGATATGAGGAATTTGAGAGGCAGGGCAGGGGGCTATGGGGGGTAGGGAAGGAAAAAATGAAACAAGATGGGATGGGGAGGGAAAGAAACCATAGAGACTCTTAATCTCACAAAAGAAACTAAGGGTTGCTGGTAGGTGGAGGGGGGATAAGGGATAGGGTGGCTGGGTTTGGACATTGGGGAGGGTATATGCTATGGTGAGTGCTATGAAATGGGTAAGCCTAATGATCACAGACCTGTACCCCTGGGGCAAATAATACATTATATGTTAACTTAAAAAAAAAAAAAAGATGAGCCATGTGACCCAAACCTACACCAATTGGAACATCATATATGAACACAAACTGGCTTCAATACTGATTCAGAGATTAACATGATGCCAGTCAGAGCCAGTAACATGATTTTTAAAAAATATTTTATTTATTTGACAGGCAGAGATCACAAGTAGGCAGAGAGGCAGGCCGAGGGTTGGGGGGAAGCAGGCTCCCCACGAAGCAGAGAGCCCAATGCGGGGCTCGATCCCAGGATGCTGGGATCATGACCCAAGCCGAAGGCAGAGGCTTTAACCCACTGAGCTACCCAGGCGCCCCAGTAATAACATGATTTTTTCCCTGAGAGAATATAGGGACGGAGCTATTATCACCATCTTGCTGAAGAGATGCAAAGTTACGATAACATTGTTGGAACACTGAATTCAGCCCTACTCCTGAACTTCGCTTCTATGAGCAATAAATTGTCTCTTGGCTTAAGCTGGTTTGGGTCAGGTTTTTGGTCACTCTCAAATGAAGAAGCCCTAATCAATATAAGCATGTAAATGAACCTCGTGTAACCCTCATAACAGTACCATGAGGTAAATATTGACAGGTATTGTCCCCCTCTTTTGAGATAAGCAGTGGAGGTACAGGGAGGTCAAGACACCAGCCAGCTGGTAGAGGCAAGCATGGTTCTAGAACCAGCACTCCCAGCACTGTACCACCTGGCAGGAGTCTAGCTCTGCTGTTATGAAACAGGACTTTCCACAAGCCTAAAAAAAGTCTTTCCACTCAAAATAATTCCAAAGGCTTAAAATACCTTAGAGGGTGTAAATTTTCTCAAGCTCCTTTAGGTTTGCAATGATCCCTTTTTGGCTTCAGTTGTCTCCCTGAAAAGAATCATTTAAGCAGTAAAAATGTCTCTCCCCAAGTCATTCTTCAACTGCTGATACTTCACTTTCTCAAAAATTATAGATAAAAATAACAATGCACAGAAGCAAAGAGTACACAGCTGCTAAAATGGGCAGAAGGGACGGGAAGGGGAGATCCTGACCCAGTGTTGCCTGTGTTGGCATACAAGAAGTTTGGATCAACACTCAATGATAATTTTCAAAGTACACTTCTTAATGGAAGTGCACTTTTATTTATCACCAAACACAACCTTGGACTGGTGGCATGGGGAGCCACAGCTGGTCCTTCCAGAATGCTTTGAAAATTCAAAAATAAAATTAAATAAATACCAGCTAGGATGACAGTTTGATGTGCATACCTCGTCTGGGCAATTTCCTCTCTTTGTTCAGTTTCCCAGTGATTTTCCCCAGGCTTGGGAAATTCTCAATGCAGAAATAAACATTTCTTGGCCATAAAATGGACCAAAAGGAAGAACACTGTGCTGACTGATGCCTGTGGCCTCAAAGAACTCTAAGACCCATTGGTATTCCCACTCCAGCCATGAATTTGCCAGGCTTAATCAGTGTAATGGAAGCAAAGGGCTTACAGATGGAAAGAGAAGAGTAGAGTCCTACTTCCCAGAGCCATTAACTTTGAGCCTCATGCTACTAATTATAAAATGGACCATGAAGACTGTATGATTTTGTTGTATTCATTAAATAAAAAGGTTTATAACACAGTGAATGAAAGTATGGGCTTTGGAATCAGAAAGAGCGAGGTAGACACCTCAACTATGATTCCAGTATGCCACCCTGAGCAAGTCATTTATCCTCACAAGCCTCAGCAATTCCCCTGTAAAATCAAATAGTGCCTACTTCTTAGGGCTATTGCAAGAGTTAAATGAGAAAGTCCATTGGGCATCATGCTTCTTCCAGCATTAGTGGGTGGGAGAATACCATCACTATTTTGTTACCTTTATTAAGAAAGTTTGAAATGCTGTGTGACTGCAAGGGTAATGATGCCCTTTCCACCAAAAGCCAGATCTGAACGCTTCTTGAAAAGTGTCAGCAGTGTAAAGATTTGGCCTTCAGCAGCCATGGTTTCTGTTTTGTTATTATCACTATTCTTCCCAAAATGCAGAAATGTGAGCATATCTGAATAGTCCCAGGCATACATTGACAGTATAAAGATTGGCCTCAACTTGACAAGTATGGAACTTTGGGTGCCAAGAGGACAGGTTAGACAAACTCCAGCAAAGCTGCCAAGCCTGGCTGCCTTCCAGCAGTGCCTTTCCTGACTGCCTTGGGAGGGATCTTTCGAGAAACTTAACTTGTTAGTCACACATGAAGCCATAGCTATTCATTCTGGAGGACCATCCCACTGTCCTTTGGAGTCTGTCCAAATGATCAGGAGAAGACATATTTTGTCATCCACAGGTCTGCTGCCTAGGAGTACTTCCTGCAAACTTCTGTCAAGCTTGCACAATCTGCCAGAAATCTTTATTTTTGACCAGATGGTTTGAAACTCCCAAGGTAGGGAGCCTGGCATGGGATTTGGCACTGTGGGAGAAATTGGACAAACTGGTTATTTGTAGCTACAGGTACAGTGGTTTGTTGGCCTCAAGGCAGAGTCCCCCAAAGGAGTCTGTGCTTGATGACAGTAATCCACACCCATATCCCAAATCTTTGAAACTCAGTGGCTCTCTGTGTATACAGTACAACTGAATGCATAACTAGATGCCCCGTGGTGGTTGTCTGAAGGTCTTGTAAGTTTTCCAGTAGAGTGGGAAGAACACCAGACCTGGCATCCAGATACCAGGTGCCAGCCCCTGCTCTGTCACTGAGGCTGACATGGCCATGGGCACGTACAGCAGCCATTGAGGTGTGCTACTCAGATCCCTCTTCAAGAAGGGACTTCCAGCTCAGGAGCAAGGAGTGTGATTGTCTGACCAGCTGGAACCACAGTAGCTTCAGGATCAGCTAAGGCCATGATGCTCCTTCTGGGCATCACGTGATTGAACAAGATAAGGATAGGAGGGCCCAGACCCTTCTTCTCAACATGGTCATCTCTAATATGCTACCTGTGCTCTAGCACTCCCTACCTCTGTCAGCTACATACTGTGGTCTATGGCTTTCACTCCCCCTAATCCTGCCTCCTCCACTTTTCCTTTCACAGGTGGCAGATGAACACAAGGACCTGGAGCTTTCCTTAATCCATCTGCTTCCTCCTGGCATCCTTCATCACAGCCACCAACTGCTTGTGCTCTGGACTCCATCTCAGGGTCTCTGTTCTGGAGTTGACACAGGGCTGGCTTATCTAGCTCTCTGATGACTTTTCTTTTAAAGCAAGCATAGTAATAATAAAGAAGAGGGAAGAAATAGTGAAGGAGACAATAGTTTTATAAGAGAATATCTTGAGGTATAAATAGAGCCCCTCCCCACTGATTTCTCTATACCCTCAGAGCCCTACCCCCCACCATCACCATTTGCACCAAGGAATTCTTTCTATCAGGGTATGGCTGATAGGACAGAAGCACAGAGAAGCTGTCTCAGTTTCTAAGGCACAGATGTGAGTCCTAAGAGCCAGGCTTTTTGATCTTCACACATCTAAGCCCCAGAGCACTAGGAACAAATTTTGTGGGGAAAAAAAAAAAGTTAAAAAGTGAAAGAAAAAAAACCCTGCTGTACCCAGTGATCCTCTATATAAGGATAGAGCAGACTGAGAAGAGACAAGAGACAACAGGGGAGTAAGCATGGTGAGGGAGAAGTCAGTGGAGCTTGGCATTTAAGGGACTGAACCTAGAAAAGCCACCTAATGATCAGGGTCATCACGGTCATCAAGATGGATCAAGGGAGATTTCCTTTAAGAAAGCACCCATCTCCTCCTAGCCCCTGGGGCCTCAACCCATTGACCACCCTTACCAGAGTGTTAGCTTCCACATGGCCAATGTCAAGGGACTTCTAGATGTTGTCCTATCTCTGAGGCAACTCCCACTGACCATAGCCAGCAGGAATGTCACCTCTCTGGGTGCTAGGACTTGGCTCAATCTCCATACAACCTCCCCCACATGGACAACCTCTTTCTCAACATCTTGGGGTCCTCACCAGCAACCTACAGCTTCCTGAGACAAAGGTAAACAAGAAAGGCCTCAAGGAACCATGCTGAGGGGTGATGTGGAAGAAAAGTAATCCTCACCCCAATTTAACACAGTGAAGGAACAGAAATAGTGATACTAACAACCATTTTATGTAGTTCTCTATATACCTGAATATATGCCAGGCTCTGTGAGCTGTTCCTTCCAGACATAACCCCTTAACTCTTCAAAACAATCCCATGAGGTAGGTAACATTTTATTGTCCAAGTAACTGAGGCTCAGCGATTTGCCCAGACTCACTTAGCCAGGAATGGAAGAGCAGGGATGCCCTTACTTCCTGTCCTTTCCAATCGATCACATTGTACCTCGGCAAGACAAGAAATGTCTTAGACTCTTCCTGCTCCTTCCTCTCTCATATAACTCTTGGCCTAGTGCTGCACGGCTAGAAGATTCTAAATAAATAGTTTGTGATCTACATATCTACATAAACCAACCGATTTATGTATTTTCCCCTTGGTGAAGGGGGGGAAAATGGCTGGAAATGTGTATCTCCGTTTTCTCCATAGCCACAGAATTCCTGGTTCAGCTGCCTGAAGGAGGTGGGAGGCAGCGAGTGTACATCCTTAGAAGAGATCATATTTCAGTCTTTTCATTTCATTTGACAGGAGAAATCCTGATTAAAATCAGCCACACATGTCACAAAAAGGTAACTGGGTTCTTAATTTTTTTCTGTGCAGAGGCAGCCCCAACTGTACTTCGGGAGCTAACTCTTCATGCATAAAATTACTAATAGACACCATCTATCTGATGAATGTCTTCTCCTTAATAATTTATATCACTTGATCTATTTTCAAAGGTTAGTCTTACATTAAAATTACAATCTTGAATAGGTCAGCCTGTTATTTAAGGATAAATTATTTCACCCCTTCATGTTAGTGTTGTGTTTAGATAATGATGAGGTTTTTATTTCTATCCCCAATGAAACCAGGAAAGAAATTGCTTGTTTGACCTAACCTCTCTCACCCTGGATCTTATTCCTTGATTTATGCTGACTCACTGTCCGTAACTAGCCTTCATGGTTTAAACCTTATATTCCCGCTCTTGTCTTGTTACTTTTCTGTGTTTCTCTTCTCTCTTTGGCCACCTGTCCCCAAGTTCCCTCCTCACCCTGCTTTCCCAACTGAAGGACAACCCGTTCTCAGGATCTCTCCCAGCTCAGAGAGAGTCCTGTGTTTGTCTCATCACTGTCCAGTCCACTCCAAAAAAGAGGGAATATCCCTAAAAAGGCCCACACAGCTTTTCCTAGGCTCTGACTCATTGCTCATTTAGCAAGCAAGAATGGAGATGCTCTTTAGTTAGTGGAAAGAAGACGAAAGAAAAGCTAGTGTGAGTCTCCTAAGATCCCATCCAGTAGGTCAACCACTCCTGGTTTCAGTTCTCACAGTGTGAGGGAAGGAACACAGGCTGTGAAATGAGAAAGCCTTGGATTCAGACCCTTTATGAGGGGAAGGTATCACCACTAAGACGAATGCATGCCAAACACAGCGAGTGGTCTCCATTGCCCCAACCTCATGACCCAATTGCAAAGGTTGATTGAAACAATAAATGCTTTGTAACCAGAGATATATAAATACAAAAATGATTTTTATTACTATTATTAGGAATAATAGGCTGAACAATTACTTTTATTGGAAAAAGTACAAACTCCACGAGGCCTTCTTCCCACTGACCTGTGTGTATGCATGCAAATGCTAGATAAGGGGATGGGGTTGGTTTAATTAAAGGGTTATTTCTGTTGTTGCTCTGGGTGTACAAAGTCATAAAGTATGGATGTTAAGAGAGAGGCTGAAGTAATGTGCAAGAACTTAATTGATACTTTAATCTGTTGATTGTAAATATGCTCAGGAGGTAGATAAGTTCACACTGTTTTATGGCAGGAAGGTTTTTTATTGGTAATTTCATGTAATTGTGAAATGGGAAGAATCACTGGGCCGGAGTTTTCTATGTACCTGGCAGGGAACATAGCCTGCTTTCCAACCATGAGGAGGCCCCATGGGAGCCACTGGCCATGACCTTCCATTTTCTGGTTGAAGGGTTTTCTTTGAAGGGGCCAAGAGGAGGAAACAAAGGTCCTCAGAAGGAACAGAGCCCATTTGTTGTTTTCCCCAATTTGTCCCTCCATCCCAGAGGTGTCTGTTGCTTCTAAGCCTGTGTTTTTTATTTTTTATTTTTTTTTAAAGATTTTATTTATTTATTTGATAGACAGAGATCACAAGTAGGCAGAGAGGCAGAGAGAGGAGGAAGCAGGCTGTCCGCAGAGCAGAGAGCCCGATGTGGGGCTCGATCCCAGGACCCTGGGATCATGACCCGAGCCGAAGGCAGCGGCTTTAACCCACTGAGCCACCCAGTCGCCCCCTAAGCCTGTGTTTTTTAGTGTTATTTCAGCTCCTGGCCTCAGAAACCTCATCTGACCCATGATGCTGGGGGAAGAGGCAATCTTACTGTGGTAAGGCTTCACAAAGTGACAGGAACTGAAACAGAGACTGCCTTCAAGAAGCGAGGCATTGACCTTCTTCTTGGGTGCATTCCTCACACTTAACGCTCCTTCACTTTCTCCCATTGGTTTCCTTATCTGTCTTCTACTTCACCCCCTTGTGCAGCTGTTCCATTCTCTCTCAGTCGATGGGCTCCTCTGCTCCTTCACGAACATAGCATGGGATGACTGCACCCCAGCTCCCAAGTCTGACTTAAGTTCAAAAAACTAGCAGAAGACTGGCCTCCCAGGGGAGAGACTATTGGGTCAGACATGCATCATCTTTGTTTATTGGCCACATAGTAACAACATGAGGCTGTTTCCAGAGAAGGGTCATAGGCTGAGCAGATATCCCAATAGGTAGCTACTGCACTGAGGTATAGAAGATAAGAAGTTTCTAATTCCCAGAGATGAGGCCCAGCCATTGACTGAAAATGTTAACAAATGAAGAGAAGAACTGCAATACACAGCTTCTTCCCTCCTCAACCTTAATGGAACTAAGAGGTTTGTGTTGTTCAGATCCAAACACCACCTCCCTGTATGTTCAGAGGAGATAAGGAGGCATGGATGGAGCAGATCCTTAAGTTCTCCCCTTACCAATGGCATAGTTTAAAATTCTTATTTAGAATCCATGTTGAATAAGTTGAGTACAGTGCAGAGTGCCTTTTAGAACAGAAGTGGAAACACTCATTTGAAGGCAATATGGGTTTGTCCCTTCTACTTTGACCCAATGCCAAAGATAGAATCTGAGGATCTTCCCATGACTTAAGCTATATCCACTCAATACAAAATAAGTTGGATTAAATGTTGGAGTGTCTGGGTGGCTCAGTCATTTGCACATCTGACTCCTGGTTTCAGCTCAGGTTGTGATCTCAGGGTTGTGAGACTGAGCCCCACATCAGGCTCCCCACTCAGCATGGAGCCTGCTTAAGATTCTCTCTCCCTCCCCCTCTGCCCCTCTCCTCCCTCTCTCTCTCTCTCTCTCTAAAATTAATAAATGAATCTTTTTAAAAACATCAGCTTTGCTGCTAATAGATTTTTATAATAACTCCTTCCTTCAAAGAACATTGGTCTACAAGTACTGTCTCATAACTATGTGGCCTCACAAGCCTGAAGCTGTTTCTTCCCAGGCTATAACTGATAGAACTGATGCTCAGAAGAATGAAGTGGTTTCCCAAAGTCAATTGACTCAATGGTAAAGCCAGTAACAAAATGCATAACTTCTCACTTAAAATCCCATTGCCTTTTTGCCATATTGCTTTGCTTCACTATAGGCAGACTACCTGTTATTTTCCCCCTTTACCCCTCCAGGGCTACTCTCCTATCCTCCTTTATCCCATTTTGTGCCCTGGAAGGATGACTTTTTGATTGAGTTAACAGAATCCCTTGGCCTCCAGCTTCTAGTGAGTAGAGTCAAAGGCAAACACCAGCAACATACCAGAGAGTGAGGTCAGAGTATGCATTTTCTGGACTCCTTCCTGCAGGATCTCTCTATCTAAGGTCACTGCACCTTTTGGATAGCCTGTACTTTCTCCAGTTCTACTCAGTCCTTCCTCCCGCCTTGACCTTTTAGGGCTAAGATGGTATTATCTGTCTCCTGACTGCTGCTAACCCTGGGGAGCTACACCATCCCTTGGTTTCCCTTAACCCTTCCCTCTATTACACTCACCTGAATTAACTGCTTTGCATGTCTCATATTTTTCCTGCCAGAACTATGATTGAGCTACAGACTAACAGTGTGCTTTAAACTCCTGCTTATTGTGTCATTGAGGCTTACATGGATGTTTTTAATACTCTAAATAATGTCCTTGGAGAAGAATAGATTTTATCACCTTCCACTTGCAATTCACCACCCCCAAATACTCTTCCGATTTTAGTCAAAGGTTAAAAGTGTGTTTGCAAACTCCAGCTTCTGCCCACCGATACTAAAGGCAAAGTCCTCTGTTGGCCTTAGTCTTAAGTAAGCAGTCGGATAGCTGGAACACATTGCCACAGTTCTCTTCTTTCACATTTGGGATTATCTCTATCCCTTCATACAGGAAGCTCCAAAGAAGAGAAAATATTGAAAGGACTCACCTATGTTGGGGGACATGTGGGGAAAATACTGGGATTGAGAGACAGAAACATAAGAAATAGTGACAGCAAGGAAGAGAATTTGATAAATTGTACATAAAACTGCATAACCCTAAGAGACAACCAGTGTGTGCCTTTGCTTCTGTGTGTGCCTAATTGTACCTAAGCTTCCGTCAGCTGTTGCTTTACTGATGAATCTTATTCGGCAGAAGGTGAAATACAGAGAATGGTCTATTTCAAGTTGAGAATTTTAAAACCCCAAAGGAGAAAACTTCAAAATGGGTCACCATATTCCTCTCTTCACCTAGATATACAGACATAAGAAGTCAACATTCCCCATGCAAATTACTCCGTATTGCTATTCTGGTGTTTACTGATCCCTATCAGCCAACTGTGCTCAAAACACTGGCAACATTCATACCCCAAATAACAAATTTACTCGATCAGAGCAGCTTTTCTATGTCTCCTGACTGCCCCAGGATCTAGCACAGTGCCTGGCACACAGCAGGCATTCAAGAAATGTCTTTAGATAAAATTGAATGACTACAGGATTTTGGAAAGTGCTAGAACAGTGGAATTGTGTCAGAGAGAGAAGAGAAAAAGATGGAAGGGGCTCTGAGAGAAACACAAGGCAGGATTCACAGGGCCATGAAACTGCTTCCTGTGGCTCCTTTCTTCCCTGCTCTCCACTCTGGGAAGAGCTGTTTTGTCAGAAGCCAGCCACACATGGCTGTTTTTGTCATTCTACCTGTAAATGAGCATTAACATAGGTATATCAACTCAAGTTGTGTCTGCCCTTACCAAGAAATGCTTAACAAATGAAGAAAATAAGTTCCAAATTACTCTCTGAGGAGAGTACAGCACCAGCCTGAGCTGAGGGCGGCTCCCACTGCATTCTATTCCTTCTTACCAACAAGTCACACACCTGAAGGAGGGCTATAATAAAAGACACCTCCAGCCCTTCTTGCCAGTCAGCATCTTAGTTTTTCCTGGATGACAAAAAGACTCAAAAATAGTTTGTAGCTGTTTCCAGTTTCACAAGGAATTCAGAATGCTGCTGAAGGTAAAATATTCAGCTTCTCCAGAAAGCAGGATGGCAAAGTCAATTCTCTGTGCTGCAGCAAAAGGTCTTATTGTATTCTCTTTGGTACAGCAAGGGACAGAGCCACCCCCATCACAACCTGCCACACACACACACACACACACACACACACACACACCCTGTAGAAATTTTAGGCACAATCACGACACAGCAGACTTCCTTACACCTGATACTTCTTAATCCTCAAAACCTGGAGATTTTACCTCTAAATTAAGAGTCTCTGAGTTCTGGAGTTAGGAACTACAGAAAATGTTAAGATAAAGTTGATCCTTACCCTTAAGGAACCTACAATCCATTTTATTTTCATTTTATTCATTTATTTCCCCCCCCCAACCTATAAAGGAGTGGAGGGGCTTACAAAATTGCAAATGCCACAATGTAGTAAAATAAAATTTAAAAAACGTTGGTGAAGAAAACATTGGTGAAAAACGTTGGTGAAAAAACGTGGGAAAGGGGCGCCTGGGTGGCTCAGTAGGTTAAAGCCTCTGCCTTCGGCTCAGGTCATGATCCCAGGGTTCTGGGATCGAGCCCCACATCGGGCTCTCTGCTCAACGGGGAGCCTGCTTCTCCTTCTCTCTGCCTGCCTCTCTGCCTACTTGTGAGCTCTCTCTCTCTCTGTGTCAAGGAAATAAATAAAAAATCATAAAAAAATAAAAATAATAATAAAAAAAACGTGGGAAAGCAATAAAATGAGGACAAGAAGCATAAGGTAAAGCGAGGAATAACGTTAACATGCAAATTGCAAACTCTAAGATCCTGTGCACTTGCTAGGTCTGATCCTCAATTTGACTAGAGGATTTCTATCACACAAGGTACAGTCTAATACAAGAGACAAGCCAGGTCTTCAAATATGCAAGAAGATGAAAAGTGTAAACTCTGAGGCCAGATTACCTGGGTTCCGAATCCCAGATCCCAGCTGTATGATCCAAGGAAAATCAATCAGTTCTTCTAAATTATAATTTATGTGTAAACTGGTATAATGGTACTTACTCCATAGGGTTATCTGAGAAATAGAACAATTTATTTCCGCAGAAATGTAAAGCACCCAGTACACAAGATGTGTTCCCTAAGCATTGGCTAGTACAAGACAGAATGTAATAAATATGATGGAATTTCAAGTTCATTACTGTAAGACTGTAGAAGGAAAAGACTGATTTTGGCTGATGATAGGGGAGGGAAATAGATTAGGAATCACTTTGTAGAGGCAGCAGTAACCAAACGAAGTAGCAGAAATATTTTGGCTAATAGATGGAAGGAAAAAGGAAGCTATTTTAAGCAGAAGGAACAGTGCAAGTGTTAAAATAGAAAAGTACAGCGGGTGCTCAAGGAACAAAAAGCATTCAAGAATCCAGAAATGAAGTGGTTTTTTTATCACCACTGTATTCCTCAAGAAACTTGTGATTACAAGGGACAGAAACCCAGTGCAAAGTGCCTCGAGAAAAAAAAGTGGACTGTAGTATCTCACACAACTCAGAAGCTCAGAGGTAGCTTCACACAACTAGATCCAGGACATCTGCTGGTATATTTCCAGAAGTCAGTTTCTCTCCTCTCAGCTTTATTATTCTCCATGGGAAATCCTTTTCCGGCAGGAAAACCAGCCGGTGGCTCCATATCTTTTTCATCTCAGGCCAATGGAAATTCCACATAACAATCCCTTAAGAGGTAAATGAGGAAATTTTGGATTATTTTGGAAGGTACTTTTTACTTCCTTCTGGGCACAAGGAGGAATGTGCTTCTCCAGCCCCCTTTGAAGGGACGGTGGCTGTGTGCCTAGCATCAGCCAAAGATATGCGAATGGAAGTAACCTTTTCCACATTCAGGTGGCAGCTTTAAGACGCAGTCATATCCCCTTTACTTACCATATGGTTATGTTCCTCTCATGTCAAGACAGGACTATGTAACTTGGGTCACTGATGAGCAGAACTCCCAAGCCCATCTTCTTTGAATGCATAGCTATAGTGAGAAATATTTTTTGTTGTTGTATGAAGTCACTGAAGTTTAGAAGTTGTTAGTTACCACAGCATAACCTAGCCTATCATAACTGATAAAGAATCTCTAGTGGGATCCATATTGGGGTTCTCCAGAGAAATGAACCAATAGGGAGGGTGTGTGTGTGTGTGTGTGTGTGTGTGAGAGAGAGAGAGAGAGAGAGAGAGAGAGAGAGAGAGAAAGAAAGAGATTTATTTTAAGGAATTAAAATTTAAGATCACACCATTATAGAGACTGGCAAGTCCAAATCTTCCAGATGGGCTAGCAACCTGGAGATCCAGGAGAGAAAATGGTATAGTTCAAGTCCAGAAGCCATCTGCTGGCAGAATTCCATCTTTCTCAAAAGAGATCAATTTTGTTCTATTAAGGCCCTCAACTAATTCGATGCAGCTCACCCACAATATGGAGAGTAATTTGCTTTATTCAAAGTCCACTGACTTAAATATTAATCTAATCCTGAAAGCACCCTCACAGAAACATCCAGAATAATGTTTGACCAAGTAATTGGCACCATGACCCCACCACGTTGACACACAAAATTAACCAACATAGGATACAACCCACCATGTGGGAGTGAACAAGGACTAACAAGCCCTTCACAGGCCTTTGGGTCAGAATTTCACTTTGAGGGAAATTATAATTGAACTAATGACACATGAGGCTTCCTTATAGGACCCAGTCAAGGATGAAGGGAGTATTCCCTGACCTATTCCAACTTCTGATAACCTTCAGTACTCAATATGAGCTATAGCCATCTCAGCAAAGGTACTCTTTGGCTTAAGGGACTTCTTTCCCTTAAAGTCAACCAATATGCTGTGACAATGCTTTGGTTAGAAAAATTAAAATTCTTTCCATGTGATTCACCACATAGTGCCTGGAAGTTTCTGCAATTTTTTTTAATCCCAATTTTTCCAGCAATCATTTTTTAGAAGAATTTTTGTTGTTTCTTCTAGCAAAAGAGATTTTCCTCCTAATTTGCCAGTTTATGTGGATGGCACCATTTTCATAAGTACCCAGCCATCTTAGCCAAGCCTTCTGCTCCCTCTTACTGTAGTTTAACGCCCACTCAACTTGCCAACTCTGTTGGTTCTCTCTCTGCAAGTTTTCTATCACCTGTCTCATTTCTACTCACTAGGGCGCTACCTCTCTCTTACCCAGTTAAGCTGCACACCAACCTCTCCCTTCTTTAATCCTTCTGAAGCACTGGTTCCTCCTTAAAATTAACCACACAAAATTCTACTGCTCTTACAAACACTTTCAGTGGCAATTAGGTGCAAATTAAGTACAACTCTTCATTTCTTACAAAAGTCTCCATAACAGGACCTCAGTTTTTCCATTTTCCATCACCCCTTTCTGCCACTGTTTCTCAAAGGATGATCAATGGCTTATTGATGAATCCCAAGGATCCCCCAATGGCTCATGAGCTAATCCAAAAATATAAATCCTTTTCTCAAATCTCAAGAGATAATTATGATCAATTCTATAGATGGCTGTTTATACCTATGACTGAGCATTTTTACTAGCATCCACTAAGTAAATAAGGAACCAAAATTTGGTCATTGTAAGCTGTAATTAACCCTATTAGAGAGTTCTTAAGGACTATAATTCAATATTCCACTAAACTATATGGCTGCCATACAACGGTGAAAAGCTACTATACCCATGCACATGTAGATGAATGGCATTCCCATCAGTGAGCGTGGATGGCACAGGTGGACTGTAAGATATTTTGCTAAAATAGTTCTCAAATAAAAAAATAAAAAAACTTAAGACACACTGCTCCAGGAATAGGCTAAATTCCAGCCAAGCTAAGATACTCTGTTCTCTGAATAAGCCTGTTTGCTTTCCTGCCTCTCTGCCTTCATTAATTCAGTTCTCTCTGCTTAGATTACCCTTTCTTTTTCTGGCTGTGTAAACATACTTCTCTCTGGGCCCATTTCAAAAACTCTCCACCCCATCAAATATGACGCTAATGTCTCTCTTGAACCCCAGGTGGTCCTTGTAGATCTTGTAGGAAACAATTCACCTGACCATACGTTACCATCCTTTATCTCTTTATATTAATACCTCTGCTACACGGAGATACCCTTGAAGGTAGGTACTGTACCCAACTGATATCTGTATCTTCCAGCACCCAACACATAATGCTCACTCCACAGCTTCACACATGCACACGCACACACACACACACACACACACAGATGCACACATGCACTAGCCACAAAGATATAATCTACAATGAATTTTCCCTAGAGTGATAGAATAGTTTTGAGAATTGAGGTACTTTGACTAATAAAATGTAACTGTGGAGAGAGAACATTATAAAATTATAAAATTAGCCATAGACAGGATGAAACATTTTAGGAAGAAAACAACAAAGATGTCCAAGCCTGAGGCCTAATGAAAATTACAACACACACACACAAACACACACACACACACACACACACACACACATACCTTTTACTCTGTTTTCCTTTATCTGAAACTCTCTCCACAACTAATCCTCCACAACCATCCAGAAGTAAACCCTCTGCCACACTCACATACTCTCTCTTTCTCTCTCTCTCTCTCTCTCTCTCTCTCTCTCAAGCTGCTGCATGGCCCATTCAGGGAGCTCCCTAAATGTTGCTTTTCTCATTATTTGCTTATGCCTTTCAAATGTCTTACAGAATTAAACCACAAAAATTACACCTTCCTAATGGGCCAACATCTAAAACTGTACATTCCAATTTGAGTTCTAGAAGGCAGCTGGAGCCTAATAAAAATACTGGCCCTGGAATCTTGTTACCAAGGTTTCAATTCCAGCCCTGCCTCTTTCTAGCTGCCTGCCACAGCCAAAGTCATTCTCTCCAAAACTTAGTGTTCTCACACTTATTATGGGGATTAACAACAACAACAACAAAATCACTATATACTTCGCAGGGATTTTTCTAAGAATTCAAAGCAATAATGAATATATAATAACTATGTGTGCTATAAGGGACTCAAAAATTATTTCTGCTCTATTAACTTGAAAGGTTAACCTAAACCCAGGGATTTCATCGGATTTTCACACCATTGCATAATACACCAAATTTTAGTTCGTAATGTGACTTCAGACCTTCTGTAAGGCAGGAAGGCTGAGCGTCTGAACCATGAACTTGTTTAGTGAGCAGAAGAAAGAGCAAGGTAGAGAAGGCAGTGGGGAACCAATATTTCCTGATGTTTCTCAAACCCTGAGAAAGGACAGCCCTCAAGTCTGCAAGGATACACTTCTGGTTCTGACAGCGTGTGGCTGCCCTACTCACTCCTTCACCTGTCACACACAGGGGTGGGGGGGGCAGGGAACGAGGTGATGGAGGGAGGAGAGCAGCACAGCTCCAGCTCAGCCCCCTCAATTCAGAGCCAGCTCACATAAGCTTTGGCTCTCAGGGAATTCTCCTGGAGAGCAAAGAATTCCCAAGGCTTTCCTGCCAGCATCACTGCTCCTCCCCCAGGAAGGAGCAGATAAGGAGTGAAATGGCAAACATTTCCCAACTCAAGAGTCAGTACAGCTAAAGCAGCTACAGAACAGGGATGGCCAGTCCCCCAGGCTGTTAATATTTCAGGCTGGGTGGCCTGGCTCACAGTGCAGAATGTGACACCAATGTAGATGGGGTCCTGAATGAGCCAATTATTTTCTCCCAGAGAGGGAGGAGACTACTAGTCCAAGATGCCAGACTGCTGCATGCCTAGTACCCTCTTCAGTCATCCAACCAATATATTGGGGGGGTGGGGGGGCCTCATTTATTCATTCACTTAAATATTTATTAAGCACTTATTATGTGCTAGGTACTGTTTCAGGTGGTGGGAGCAAAACAGTAAAGAACGATGTGGAGTTTTCTTTCTTGGGTGTGGTATGGGATGGGGGTGTCCTGGGAGATAGAAGGTAGACGAATCAAAGTCTGAACAAAATGGGGGACTTTCAGACAATGATAAGGGTCCTTAAAAATAATGCAAATAGGGTAGAGATTGCCCAGTGGATGGTTTGAGTCAGAGGGCTAAGGGAAAGTCTCTCTGAAAAGGTGACATCTGAACTAAGAACTCATTAGAAGGATCCATTTGTGCCAAGTTCCGGGGACAGAGTATTCAGAACCAGGGGGCAGTGGAGTGCGGTATGGGAGGGGGAGGCTCTGCCTCTATGAGAAATCCCACCACCTCTGTTTGAAATGTATGTTTTACTCATAATGCCTCCATGATGGAGTCTCTGTCCACAGCTCACTAATACTTCAGGAATCAGGACACCAAAGGAGCTTCCTCCTCCAATCCTCTGTTGCCCAGAAGCACTTCTGAGGTAGACCAGCTCATGATCTGGAGCCTCATTTTGCCACTTTGACATGAGATGGTCCTTAATCTTTCAGAGCTTTTCATAGAAGGCTCCCCCAAAAGAATCTCTCAAGAGTGAGAGGATGTATGTGTTCTACACACACGTACATACATATACACATGTATGTCAACATAATAACTTACACACAATTTTTAGGCATGTAAGAGTTTGGAATGATCCTTAGAAATTTTAGGTGAGGGAACCCAGAGTATAAGTCTTGGGCAAATAGTGTTGGTGTCTTTGACCCCCATCCACTTCACAACTGCCCCAGCCTTGGACCTGAATTTCTATCTGAGCAACCTAGAACAGGCAGAAGCTGGAGAAGTGGTTTTAAGAGGTACATGGAGCTGATCAGATGGCAATATCCAGCTTAGCAAGAGAACAGGACATTTTGGCAGGAACACAGAACAACAGGAACACAGTCCTGCTTGCATATGATGAAGATTTGTACCCTGTGGCATCTCAATAGAAAGCTTCTTCAGGGATATGTCTGTTTAATGTATACCTTCCCTTACTGGACTGTCTATAAGGCAAAGGGCCCCTGGGTGTGTACATATCGCCTAAAACATAAAAGATTCACAACAAACTTCTGTTGAATCTGCTTGATTCTTATAAAGGTCACTGGTAATAATGGCAAAAGATGGACATCTCTGAGTGTGAAGAAAAGAAAAAAAAAGGGGGGGATTATTTATAAGTGCAAATGACCCTTGAACTACATGGAGATTAGGGGCACCAACTCCCAGTGCAATTGAAAAACTAGCATTTAACTTTTGAGCCTCCAAATACATAACTACTGACTGGCAGTCTTAGTGATAACACAATCAATTAACACTTGTTTTTTATGTTACATGTATTATATACTGTATTCTTACAATAAAGCTAGAGAAAAGAAAATCACAATATATTTATAGTACTATACTGTATCCAAAAATATCCACTTTTAAGTGGGCCCACAGCAGTTTAAACCCATGTCGTTCAAGGGTCAACCGTACATCAGGTACCTCTTTATACACCCATGGCGGAAAACTGGGCAAGTTAGAAGGGTGACAAGAGGAACAAAAGGTAAATAATTGCCATTAACCAGCTCCCCTTGCAACCAAGAAGAAGCCCATAGATGTCAACATAATCCAGGTTAACGTGGCAATTTAGGTGCTTGGAAAGGCCAGCTATTCCTCCACGGTCAAGTTATGAGGTCATTTGAAACTAAGGAACTCACTGTGATTGCATATAGACTCTGAATGTAATCTCAAGTAGATGGTGTATTCAAAACCAAACCCAGGCTAAGAACCTGGTGCCACCTGTCCACCTTGATTTCCTCAACAGTTGCCACTGGACTCACCACCCTACTAGGAAGTTTGGATGGTATTAACTGCTATGTTTTCTCAGCAACTCTGATGCCTTGAGCTGCAGCTCTGTGGCCTCTGCTGAGAACAGCATTGGCCTTTTTTTGGACAAAGCAAATTCACTATTGCTTCAGGCATTGGACAGGCAGCCAGGAAGATGTAGTTAAGAGATCTTCCCAGAGAAATTTGGACCTCGGTCACAGGAAGAACCAATAATCTTCCTTCTCTCTACAGTGTGATTTTCTTAATTTACTTTCAACCTTCTGAGTCCTTAACCAGACAGAGATAAGCCTTGCTGAGGTTAGTGTACTAACATTTGCTAGAAGCCCAAATGTGTATGAACTTCATCTGGGAGTGCTCACCCAAGACTGTGAAGGGAGTAACTTCTAGAAGCCACTATTATATTAGTAATGCAAACTTTAGGCATAGAGGAGATGGAAATCTTCACTGAGAAAGTAAGACTTAACAGTCAATACTTCAATCGATATGGAGATTCCTTATTCACTCAATGAAGCCAGGGTACCCTTGTCACTCTTGCTTGCTCACTCTATTGCACACACACACACACACACACAAACACATACAATTCATTATAACAAAATGGTGCTAAGAGTAGAATCTATGCAGGTTCAAATTCTGGCACTCACCACTCACTATGTATTTGGTCAAGTTTCTTAACTTTGTGAAGCCTCGGTCTCCTCACCAGCAAAACCGGCCTAACAGTGTCTGGGTAGAGAATGGTAAAAGGGTAATTAAGAGAGATGATGCATATAAAACTCTTATCAGAGGGTGTCTGGCATTCAGCAAGGACTCCACAGATGTTAGCAAATGCAGAGGAACCTAGAAGAACGTATGAATTCTTTCCCATCCTTTGAGTAAAGGGGGCTGGTGAGGGGCCAGTTTAAAGCCCTGGAGATTCCAGGCAATACCAGAGCAGGGTTTGTGAAGGAGAGCAGAGGCCCCTGAATACTCTGGTTTTCACTGCAGAGGTGACGTCATGAGAGCCGTAGGCCGAGGAGTCCACAGACACGGGCCCCCGGGGCAGATTTGGTGGTACCTGAGCCCAGTGATGGAAACCCTGAGTCCTTGCGCTGGTCCTGCGGCAGTTCCCTCCTCTGACCCTGCCCAGGGCTCAGAGGAAACAAACACATCTCCGCATCTCCAATTACCAGATAAGGACTCAGAATGGGCCCAGTCACCAAGGCATCCTCCACGCAGACTTCTGATTCCTCTCTCCTCAAAGACACCGCCAGCGCCCCCTGGCCATGCCGATTCCTGGTATCTCTAGTTCACCCACAACAGAGCAGGGCACGGTGGTTCCATGTGCCGGATCTGGAGAGCACTCCCAGCTTGAGTCCCAGATCTGCCGCCTTCCAGCTAAGGGACCTTGGGCAAGTCACTTAACGTTTTGCACCTTGGCTCCTTGTCTATCTCTAACAAGGACAGAATGGCTGGAATTTACTTCCTACGGTGCTGTAAGGATTCAACAAGATGGAGAATAAAAGGCCCTAGCCTGGCGTCTGACCTCAGCCAAGGGCTCAATGACCCACACAGCCTGGCTACGCTCTGTTCAGTCAGAGCAGGGCCAGAGTGCAGCAGAAGGGTGCAGGGTTCGCCAATCCTTAGCGGCCAAAGTGGTCCCTGTGAACACAACCTTCGAAAGCACTCTTCCCGCCATCTTCAGCAAGACAAACAGGGAAGGGCCCCTGTGCCTGCCAAAACTTTGCCTGGTAAATAATTAATGTCTTGCCGTGTGTTCTTTTATTCAGCAATGCCTTTGAAGTTCCCCCTCGCCCTCACTGCAGGGATGTGTGGGGAGGTGGGAAGAGAGGCTCTAAGGCAAGGAACCATGGAAGAGGAACAGGCAATAAATGATCAGCAAGATGGAAATCCTTGAACCATTTTTGGTACCTGTTCTGGTCCAGACACAGTAATTATAACTTTGCATCAAGCAAGGATTTCCAGCAGCCAAGCACCCAAAGGAGAAGATGGGGAAGAATACACAAGCAATTCTTAGTAACAGCTGTGGGTGCTAGACCAACAGCTCCCTCCTAGGGAGGTGACAGTTGGTGAAAACACTCAGCAGCAGGCAGGAGTTTACCTGGGCGAGAACAGCCAGCCAGGCCTCGCAGGGACTAATTATGAAAATATGATTACAATGGATTAGCAATCTTGTCAATCAAAGCCACATGCCAGGTAGCACCTGGCCGCCGTGGGTGAAAATGCTACAGGACAGAAGAAGCGGATGTCGGGGAGGGGGGGGCGGTTGTACAAAACGTTCCTCCCCAGAAGGGAAGGCCTTACTGGGTCTGGGGGATGAGGTCTCTGGGGCAAAACAAGCAAGACACATGACAGGACAGCTCTCTAAGTCTGAATTTGAAATTCTGGTTGGCATCCCCTTATCACCACCCATAAGAATTGACCCAAAACCTGCTCCCTGTTTTATAAAAGCCTGGAAGGAAATTAGTACTGCCTTGCCATAGCAGTCAAGGAAAGGTAAACAGAGGATAAGAACTTAGAACCTGGTAGAAATACTAAGCACAAGTACCTTTCCCCAAGCACATGGAACGTGCCTAGCCAGGGCCCACACCCCCTACCCCCCCACACCCCGCACCTTATGGTCTCATTAATCCTTACAAAACCCTGTGAGATAAGCACTGGATTGCTACCAAATATACAGAAGTTTGGAGATGTTGTGACTTGACCAATGTCACACCACAAGAAAAACACATCAGCTGACCTCTAGACCTTTCTTATGATGATGGCCTGTTGGAAAATGCTAAGTTCTTCTGTCCTCCTCTCCTGAAGCCAAAAAAGCAGTCTTCATGTCACAGCAATCAGCAAGCAAAAAGAAGGGCAGGCAGCTGGGTCTGGAGGACAAGACACCGGACTGGGGATCAGAAAAATTCTGTTTCCCAATAAGACTAAGAACTACTTTTGAGCATTGACTATGCTCTGCCGTCTAATCAAATGCTTTGATTACTTCGATACTTGCTCCTTGAAGTAAATGCACAAAGGAGGTATCGTTCTGCTTTATTGATGAGAAAATGGAGTCTCAGAGAAGTCGAGCCATTGCCCACATGCCGTACAGCTGGGAGGAATCTGAGGAGGAATTCTAGACCACGTTGTTCTGATCCCCAAGCTTGGCTCCTTATGAACACTGTCTCCTGGGACACATACAGGAGTTTTCAAAAACCCTCACTCTGACCCTGTGCTCAGAACACAGGACTAGAGACTCACCAGTCTGGGCTTTGCTTTCCCCTCCACAAACAGGCTTAACATTCGCCAAGTCACCTGTATTGAGCCATCATGAAGAAAAGTGACCTGCGATGGCAGGAGATAAAATTCTGTCCAAATTCATGGTATTATTATTAGTGAGGAAACTTCTAGAATGACCTAAACCTCATATTTCAGTGCTAAAAGAACAAAGTAAAGAAAACATCTGTGTCCCAGCTTATGATTTTTAGAATAGGAAACATGGAGTTATGCTTAGTTATGTTTTTACAATGTATGCATTTATCAAAGCATCACGGTGTACACTATAAACACGTACAATTTTTATTTGTCAACCATACCTCAGTGTTGTTGGGTGGAGGAAATTGGCAAAAAAAGACTCAGGTAAATTAGACTGCTTGTTTTTTAAGATTTCATTTATTTATTTGACAGAGAGAGACATAGTAAGAGAGGGAACACAAGCAGGGGACCGGTAGAGGGAGTAGGAGGCTTCCCACCGAACAGGGAGCCCAATGTGGGACTCATTCCCAGGACCCTGGGATCATGACCTGAGCCAAAGGCAAATGCTTAATGACTGAGTTACCCAGGCGCTCCAAGTAAATTACTTTAAATAGTAATAAATTTCTAGTCCATATGAAAATATGCTATAATCATTATAAATAAAAAGTGTGTCATGAAAAGGAGGTTGAACTCAATGAAAAATGTTTTTGTAACATGGTGATGACAAAAAATTTCATAAAGGGATAGAATGGGGATCAGCTGCCACCTCCATTATCCTCCCTTCTATTAAACTCATATACACTGCTTTATTCCAACGGTTTATGGTTTCCCACTCCTGGTCTATGAGCAAGGGCTCAGCTAATAAGTCACATCTCATACTCCCCTCCATGTCCTTAGCACAAAGTAGAGCCTGGTGCAATGCTGAGCAGACATTGCACCTGGCGTTATTTTATAGGTTTCTTTTATGGTTCCCCTCTAGCTAATCCTAGTGGAGGCAACGAGAGAAACTGAAAGGTCTCTTCACTTCCTTTTAAGGCTTACAACTCCACAGTCCTGGGAGAAATGGACATAAGTGATGTATCAGAGGCATTGACTCCTCAGACTTGTATCCCTCTTGCTGACCTCAAACAAACAAACAAACCTCTTTAAAAAAAAAAAAAATCTGTGTGCACACTGGTCTTCTGCAGTGACAGATGACACTGTCAGAGACTTGACGGGTAACATGAGCCACCATGAAAAAGGATCCATACATAAAGTACACAAAGGAATAGGAGAAGTACATTCCAGCAACACTGATCGATTCCCCCATTTCATGGATACCACCCCCAGGATATTGTATGCAGCCTAGACTGAAAGAGAATTCCTATAAAGGAGGCTGATGAAGGCATATCCAATGCTTTGAGTGATATGTGCGTGAATCCTGGGAACAAGAGGTTTGATCTGCCGGCAAACTCAGCAGAAGCAGGAATATGCCCATAGTTCAAAACCAGCCTTGAGTGTCAGAGCGCCTTTGTAGCAAATAGCATCCGGTTGGCCTTGAATACATGATTCACATTCCAAACCTAATGCTATCTGTACCTCCTCTGGAGCCTTCAGAACCAAACCAGTGTTTCAGAGGGAAGCGTTGTGGGGAGGGCGGGGAGAAATCCTGACAACAGCTAAATCATTCCTTTGAAATAGGCTGGGCACTCCTCACCCAGACAGTGACTTCAAAAACAAGGACATTTTAAGAAGAGAGACCCCTCTTCCAGTTATAAAGACATTAAAAAAAAAAAAACCGACACATACTTTTCAGTCAAAGGAAATACTTGTGAATTTTCCTAGTGGTGCTTAAAGTAGCTCATTTGCTTCTCTTTTGCTCCAGGAGCAGTTCTCATGCCTCTACCCAATGAATGGGCTTTAAATCTCACAGCATCTCTACCCATGGGTGCCACATGCTTCCCTCGCCATCCCACGTAATGGGCGAGCCATCCTCCTCCACGTCTCCCAAACATGCCATGTACAGTCTTCCCATCATGCCATTAGCATCCTTTGGACTCCTCTTCCACACTAGGAAAACCTCAGCTATCCCTCAAATTCATGTCAAGTGCTTCCTCCCCTAAGAAGCCTTTCCAAGGGTCTCTATATGCTCTTTCTTCTACAGTTAGTCCTTACATCCTGAATTTTATGGTGGGCCCTCCCGTGATTTAATGGTTCCTTAAATCTTTTATTTGGTCAATCCAATGAGATAAGAAAATCAGTAAGTGGTATCTAGTAATCACTAAATAGGTTGAGGCATTAGACTAAATCCTTTATAAATACTACCATATTTAACCCCTTAAAATCAATTCATGTGGTAGCACCTACCGTCATCCCTGTGTTACAGATGAGGAAAAGTGAGGCACGGAAAAGTTAGGTATCTTGCTCAATGTCCCACCACTAGGCTTGAGTCCAGGTCTGATTCCAGATCCTGTGACTTTAACCGCTGGAGTGACCATAGCCTAAAAATGTCCTGCATCTCTCACAGAACCGTGTCCGGGTGTATATTTTCATTTTCAGTGGGAGAAATTGTAGAATGCCCTAAATTTGACTCCTGACTTCTCAATGTTATTCAGTTACTTAATATTTATTCAGAATTTTTCATGTGCCAACCACAGGCTAGATGCAGGGGATGAGATGAAAAAGACACAGCCCCTGTCCACAAGGAGCTCACAGTCATGGAGGAGGGGCTCACTAAATTTTGAAATTGAATTGCTACAGATACGAGCCAGTTACTGGAGGCCTCAAGCAGGCATGCTTAGAAACTATTTCGAGAAACACTAAAGCTGTGGGACCAACACAGTATTGATATATGAAAAGTCCTGGGGCTTCCCAGACTGTCAGTAATTTGCTATGTGACATTCAGCAAGCAATATTCTATCAGCTCCTATATGAAATTGAGAGGTTGGGCCACATTAGTGAATTCACAACTTGGCCTATCATCCAAATCCCCTATTCAAGCATTTTTATTTTATCACCAAGTACTTGGGTTAATGGATTTAGGCAATGAATGAATGATTTTGGCTGGTATTGTAAGATTTGGAACAACCCAGAGAGAAGAGGGATCTCCTCTCCTGCCTTTTAACGATTACAGTCAGTTCCTCATTATTTGTGGATTCCTGATTTGTTATTTTTGCCTAGTCACTAAATTTTGAGGAAACCAAAAATCAATACCCATGGTGCTTTTTCAGTCATTCACAGACAGACTTAGAGAGGGTGTGAGACTGGGGATTGAGTTGCCCAGGATACATGCCTGACATGCGGCCATAGAAGGAGATGGTTTACATCCCTGATTCAGCTTTCATACTGGAGACAAGTGTCCTTTGCACATTTCTATTTAGCACCACATTTTTTGCATTTTTGTGCTTTTTAAAAAAAAAATTTTTTTTTAGTGTTCTGAAATTCATTGTTTATGCACCACACCCAGTGCTCCATGCAATACGTGCCTTCCATAATACCCACCACCAGGCCCACCCAATCCCTGACCTCCCCCCTCTCCAAAACCCTGTTTTTTTCTGAGTCCACAGTCTCTTGTGGTTTGTCTCCCCTTCCAATTTTCCCCAACTCACTTCTCTTCCCCATCTCCCAGTATCTTCCATGTTATTCATTATGCTCCACAAGTAAGTGAAACCATATGATAATTGACTCTCTCTGCTTGACTTATTTCACTCAGCATAATCTCTTCCAGTCCCGTCCATGTTGATACAAAAGTTGGGTATTCATCCTTTCTGATGGAGGCATAGTACTCCATAGCATATGGACCATATCTTCTTTATCCATTCATCTGTTGAAGGGTATCTTGGTTCTTTTCACAGTTTGGCAACTGTGGCCATTGCTTCTATTAACATTGGGGTGCATATGGCCCTTCTTTGCACTACATCTGTATCTTTGGGGTACATACCCAGTAGTGCAATTGCCAGGTCACAGTATAGCTCTATTTTTAATTTTTTGAGGAATCTCCACACTGTTTTCCAAAATGACTGCACCAACTTGCATTCTCACCAACAGTGTAAGAGGGTTCCGCTTTCTCCACATCCTCTCCAACATTTGTAGTTTCTTGCCTTGACAATTTTTGCCATTCTAACCGGTGTAAGGTGGTTAATCTCAATGTGGTTTTGATTTGAATTTCCCTGATGGCTAATGATGATGAACATTTTTTTTCTGTGTCTGTTAGCCATTTCTATGTCTTCTTTGGAGAAGTGTCTGTTCATATCTTCTGCCCATTTTTTGACGTGATTATCTGTTTTGTATGTGTTGAGTTTGAGGAGTTTTTTATAGATCCTGGATATCAGCCCTTTGTCTGTACTGTTATTTGCAAATATCTTCTCCCATTCCGTGGGTTGCCTCTTTGCTTTGCTGACTATTTACTTTGCTGTGCTGAAGATTTTTATCTTGACGAAGTCCCAAAAGTTCATTTTCGCTTTTGTTTACTTTGCCTTTGGAGACATATCTTGAAAGAAGTTGCTGTGGCTGATGTCGAAGAGATTACTGCCTATGTTCTCATCTAGGATTTTGATAGATTCCTGCCTCATGTTGAGGTCTTTTATCCATTTTGAGTTTATCTTTGCATATAGTGTAAGAGAATGGTCGAGTTTCATTCCTCTACACATAGCTGTCCAATTTTCCCAGCACCATTTATTGAAGAGACTATCTTTTTTCCACAGTATATTATTTCCTGCTTTGTCGAAGATTATTTGACCATAGAGTAGAGGGTTCATATCTGGGCTCTCTACTTTGTTCCACTGGTCTATGTATCTGTTTTGGTGCCAGTACCATGCTGTCTTGGTGATCACAGCTTTGTAGTAAAGTTTGAAATCAGGCAACATGATGTCCTCAGTTTTGTTTTTCTATTTCAACATTTCCTTAGCATTTTTGTGCTTTTTGTTGGTGATTTCACCTTTTGAAATAGCCCCCAACCCTGGTGCTGAACTACTGTTTTGCATCCCTAACCACAAGAAGACTGACGGGCCTTACAGAGAAAATCTCCACGAAGTTTCATTGAGGCATGAGTTACAGTGCTGCTGTGCATGAGTTTACTGTTAAGGAACCAACTATATTACCACATAAGGCATCTCTAGACAAGACCACACAAAAACTAAGGTTATATATTGATGAATTGATAAGAATGTTGTGAGTAGAAACTCTTAGGACACTGGCCCTGTATTTCCCCTTGATTGTATTTCCCAGTGATTCCATTTTCACTGTTCCAGTGTTCATGGCAACTTTATAGAACACAGTTGCCACAATGAAAATCGATAGCATTTGTGACCATGCAAGAAAGTTCTTTACACAGAGGTCTCTGAGTCAGTCCAAGACATAAACTGCAAGATTGTAGGTATAATCACTAAAACAATATGAGAAAAAGGAGAAGGACCTTATTGGTAACACTTTGAATGTCTTTGAAAAGTGGGACAAAGTCACCTCTAAACCCAAGACTAAGGGTGAAATGGGAGACTGCTTTTCAATATGAACCATTATGTTCTACTGGTTTTTTTTTTTTAAGCCATAGTTTGGTTAAACCATCCTTATTAATTTATAGTGATAAAAATGGGGGGATAATTCATTAAATATCTCTAGTCCCTCTTGCCCTTCCAACTCTAAGAAACACCAATAAATAATTTTTCTCCTATCAACAGATGTTCACTTTACCCATTTCTTGATCTATAAAATGGGAAAAGTGATGATATGTATCTTACGGTTCTTGTATGGACTAAAGAAAGTAATGTATATGAAAGACTTAGCATCATGCCACTAGAATGTAAGTCATAGCTGTGAGGAAGGTACAGCATAACCTGGTACAAAGTCAGGTAGGAAGACCATTGTTTCTGGTGGTTTAACTCTGGATAGAACCTCTCAGGTCATGGAAACCAATTCCTGGGTGTCCCCATTTGCCTCATCCTCATTATAGCCCTTTGGTTTGAGTCAACACCTTTGGTTTTTCTAAGGCTCATGTCAGCACCAATCATTATCAAAAGATAGTGTTTAAAAGCATAAACTTTGGAATCACACTGTTTTGACTCAAACATTTACTAACTATATAGGATTTGGTTCAAGTTAGTTAGCATTTCTGAGCCATGGTTATCTCATCTACAATAAAGGAGAGTATCTTCCTTGAACAACTGTCAGGAAGATTAAATGGGATTTTTAGTCAAGGTCCTCTGAGAGGTAGATGCCAAGACAAAAACATGCAAAAAAGTTTATCCAGATGGGAAATATTACTTGAAGTGTAAGGAGTTTGTTTGGAATTATGAAAAAATTAGAAATAGTGGTGACAATTGGACAACATTGTAAATATAACTAATGCCATGGAATTAGGCACTTAAAAATGTTTAAATGGCATATTTTTAATATTTCACCACAATTGGCAAGAAAAGAATTCATTAAGAGAAACACCTGAGACAAAATGGAAAGGGACATAGAAAAGCCATCAGGCTATAATGCAGGTATGATCCCAAGTGACAAAGAGTGGAAAGGAATGTTGAATCAAAGAGTCTTAAACCACAGTGCAGTTTTAAGTAAAGTTTACCAAGGCCATCAGGGGGTTGATTGCCTCCCAGGAGTGTGTCTCCTTAGTGCCCCTTGGGGAGGTTATTGGCAAGAAGGCATTGATGGATTTCAAAGCATAGCATCTGAGACCAGTCAGCAATTGGGTTTTCTGAAGCTGGAGGTCCAAAAGGCTTATTTTCCTGGCTGCAGAGGCATCATACATGTTAAGGTACTTATCACCTTGAAAAGATGGAGGAGACTAAAAATAATGATATTTCTTTGGCAACTATCAAAATCATTGTCAATTGTCATCACCATTATCTCAGTTACACTTGCTCAAAGTAACATATAACTGTAATTAAATCACTCCCAACATTTTGTGCTAGTTGTAGTCAGTCTTACTGTAATACTCATGCAGACATCTTCAACTGCACTACAGATATTGTCATTATTAAACCTGTGTTTCTTAGAAGCGCAAGAGGACAAGGTAGGACTCACAAATAACACAAGAGTCAAGAGTTGTGAATGAAACTTACATGGTGCCTTCAAATACTGCAGTCTTCAAGTTAAGCATGTGTCCCCACTGGCTTGGGTACTATCACATTATTCCTGTATCACCTGCCTAAACCACGTCACCATCTCCAGGCCAAGTAACCAAGAGATGGAGGTCAGTGTGGACTTTTCGTCCACAAAAGTGAGCCAGGAAGCAATTTCAAAGCAGGTAATCCCATCTTGCTATTCATGGCAGCAAGATTACAATCCTGCAGCTTCCCATTTAGATGCCTACGATGATTCCTGTGCCCTGAAGACAATAGGTGTTTGGCTGCAGTATTCCCTTAAGAAAAAAAAGTGTATGACACTCCTGTATAATGTGGAAAAAATCATTTCTGTGTCTTAACATAGAAGGAGAAGTTAGTTTTGTTTAAAAGTCAGAGTAGATGACAGAGATAGAAAGGTAGATTTAAGAGTAGGTTTAGATAGCATTTTTAGCTTTGGAACTGTTATCTTTCCCTAGTCACTTAATTAGATAGAATCTAGTATGTTCCATGTATTCTTTAAGAGAAAAATAAATCTGTAAAGAAGCAGTAAAATCTTAAACAAGGGGAGGGTGTTCCTTTCTATTGCTATACATCCATCAAGTAAAGCCTGCTGCTTATCTTCCCATTATGACTCCCCTTACTCCCCTTTCTGATCAAATGCCTATCTTCTATGGCCAGAGGGGTTGGGCACATGATCCTTGACTGGAACAGGGGCTAGTCATGTGGCTCAAGTAGGTCAATGAGAGTCCTTCCATGATAGGTTTATACACAGGTAGCAGGTGGGACCAAGAGTGGAAACCAAGTCTTCCCTCTTTCTCCAAGGTAACTAACCTTGTTTTATGTAAGTCTGAACTTCCCTTTACCACATTAAAAAAAAAAACTGATGTAGGAAAGCAATCAACACAGAAGCAGTGCTGGAGAAGAAAATAGAAATTAAAAAATCATTTAGTCTTGATGACATTTCAAACTCTTTAGTCCAGTCCATTCTGAAGCCAGCTCTACCCATTTTTTCTAACACTAATAGTTGGGTTACATCATGTAAATGTCAGGAACCTACAAGAAAGAGTAACTACCATGTAGGCCCCCTGAGGACAAATGCCCCTGAATTAGGAAAAAGGGTTATATTTACAGAATTTTTTTCTTGTATATCCTAGTAATTGCCACTCAACTCACAATAGGATGTGTGTTGACAAGTGAAGGGTAGAGACTGAATCACCTTGGGACTGAAAGTCATTGTAATGCAGAGAATGGCATAAACCATCTAAAAGTCAGTACTTACTCCTTTGCGATAAACTAGAGATCTAACTTCACCCAGACCCTTAGTATCAGTGGGCAAATAAGAACAATTATGTTTCTTAAATATTCTATAAACCAGACTGCCCCTGAGGAAGGTCTCAGATTGTGATCTGAGAGATCACAATCAATATTTGTGATCCCAAGAAGCTATTAGCTACATGATTATCAGAACCAAGATTCAACATAAGCCACAATAGGTTGCTGAAACAGGGGGTTCAATGACAAATTATTCTACTCTTCTTCTACTTGAAGATAGCGATTGGCAACCTCTTGTCTTTTTGGATGATTTGAACTGTAAGACAAATATAGAATGATTGAGAAGGTTTTCAGCTCTTTAGGTAAAGAGAGAAATAGACCCTTAGTAGTTGGCAATCTTCCTTCTCACCCCCAAGCAGGAGATGGTACTCAAAATCAAACCAGCATCTAGGAGGAGTAAGTACAAAGAAGGGCAGAACTGCACCACAATGAGCCTTCAGGGATAGATAACCTAGTAGTTCTGGGTATAGTGAAGCTGAGATAGACACACTCCACAGGCCTCTCAAAGAAAATGTTCACATCCATTTTTCACACCATCACTTGCCTGCCTGGAACTGGCAGAATCCTCTGGATGGGTAAAGGTCACCACTGGCTGGTTACATTGGATGACACTGTTTGCTACAAAAGGAACTTCAAATATAGAATCCAGGTCTCATTTGGAAAATGTGGTTAGATATTTCCCACAATTGCATTATTTGACAGTATCCTAAGAGATTTGGTTCAGGTATTGGACACAAACCCCACTCTGCCCCCAATTCCACCAGCAGCTCTACTCTTTGTCATCACAAACTCATTAGCTCTATTACCCAACAGGTTCCCTGCTACTTACAAGGGAACATAATGAAATCTCATGGTTTTCATCGATATCCAAGTATAAAAGTATTTTGCTTGAGTCAATCTGAAAAGTATCATTCCTTAGAGATTGGATAAGCACTAAGTGTCATGAATAAAGGACCTGCTCTCTTTCCTTTGGATCCTATTGCTTCCCATGCTCTCTGAGAAGAACACTGCAGGAGAGAGAAAACCTGCCTGGCTGTATCTACTACTGGGGCATGCTGGGCTGCTCAGCTGAGTCCTCCCTGCTCTTAGCAGTGCATGGATCTCCTTATTCACCAGACTGCATGGACATCTTCATCTTGACTCCAAATTATAGTTTCAACTACAACTGTTCTAAAGCTTTAACATTTATTTCAAACCTTTATCCCAACTTTTATAACACTTTACTCTGAGCACGAGGCCCTTCCTACACTCTTAAAACACAGTGTTTCTACTCTAAGCTTCTCTATCTCACATCTGTCCCCACCTTTCCCTTTGTCTCAACCCTATCCACCTCCTACTCATCTCCACTAAACAGTCAACATAGCAGCCTATCAACTATGTTCTCTCTTCAGACTCTCTCCCCTCCAATCCATCCTGAACACTGCCTATCAGCTTAATATAATATCAAAGCACCTCTATGACCATTTCACAAATATACTCCATCTTCATCAGATTCCCTTTACCTAAACAGTTTTCTGGCCTGGTTCTCAAAGCCTCAACCAAAACTTAGCTTTCTAGAATCACATCTCATTCTTTCCTTCTAGACAGGCATGCGCCAATTCTTCCTCAGACTTCTCTGTGTACACACCACTGCTCAGTCATTTCTGCTGCCTCGAACATGTTCTCCTCATTGCTGGCTATTCCAGGACTCCCCACAACCTCAATGCCAGATGATACGCTGCTGACTACATGAAGTCCTGCCTGATGATAGCTCTCACCTCTGCACACTCCAAGCTCTTTGTACCAGTGCTGATTCATACATAAACATATCATTACTGAGAGGCATCAATAGGCCAGATAGTATGTTAAGCACAAGCATCACAGAAATAACAAAGAGAGTGGGGTGGATAGTAAGTAAGTAGTAAGGAAAATGACAGCGCTAAGTACAGAGTGTTATGGAATCCATGTATGTGATCCCATCAAAGCTTGGTGGGGCCAGATTTCCTGGAGGAAATGATATACATGCATGTAAGTTGAATCCTGTAGGAGAACTGAGAGTTATCTAAACGGTGAAGTAGAGAAGTGGAGGTCCAGTTTTTAGCATAGAGAGTGATGTATTCAAGGAAATGCATATGGTTCAGTATCATTGGAGAGAAGCATTCAAAGGGATGCTGAAGTAGTGAGAAAAGGCTAGAAAGGGAAACATCAGTTCATCAAGAGGCTTGTGGGCAATGTGTATGAGCTAGCAGTGGGGAAAACTGTAGAGGTGTACACAATCCTGTTTACATACGGTGAAAGCTTTCTGCAAAGAGTGTGCATTAAGCAATCAAGCTGTAGTAACATAAATGGAAGATGAAGATGGTACCCACTAATAGAGCTCCATGAGGAGGGAAAGTAGACTTATTTGAAAGCCATTAAGGAGGTAAAATCAACATGATCCATCAATGACCAGGGGGAGGTGGGGGATGAGAGTCAAGGGTGGCACTCAGGTTTCTGGCGTATACCACTATTTGGATAGGAGGACGATTTATGGAGATGGGGAAAGCTGGAGTTGAGATTATTTAGAATGAATAGAATATGAAATGCCTGTGAGATTTTCAAAGCATGATGTTTTACTCTCCAACAGATAGATCAGTGGGTCTGGAATTCAAGAGAATAACCTGGACTTAAGTTTTCAATTTGGAAATCATCATCTACAGGTAAATGGTCATTCAGGCACTGTAAATGGTTAAATCAACCCAGATGATGTGTAGAACATCAAGATGGAGGAGGGCAAGGATGAATAAAAAATAGAGGATAGAGAAAGTTTCAGAAAGAAAAGAGGAAGGCCCAGATGTAGATGCTCAGAGAGGGTGATACCATGCAAACAAAGGAAAGAAAGCATTTCAATGAGAGAAGTCAAGTGACACTTGGGCAAGCAATCATCCTTTGGATTTAAGCACAAAGAGATCACAGAAGTCCATGGAGAAGGTATTTGTATGGATTGGTGGGATCAGGGGCCAGTTACACCTATAATGACACCCTTCATGTACACCTGGACAAGAGTCAGACTCTGTGTCCTGACACTCCTTCAAGACCCCCAACTAACTCAGGAGCTATAGGATCTGCACCTGGGCATCTTACACAGTCTCTCACACACAGGAGGCCTTCCATTGAGACTTACAGAAAATAAACACATACTGGTGTTTCTCTTTTTAAACACCTCATTTGGAAGCATGGTAAAAGTTACTTGAGAGAGGAGCAAAGAAACAATGCTCACAGCTGCTCACTGACCTTATGTGGCATTTGTTTATCTCTCCCTCATTTCCAGATATTAATCACATCCTTTCTTGCTACCTCTATTCCTGGGCCACTAGACAAGCTTAATGAGCTACAGAGGCTTGAGGCAGGGCCTGGACCAAGGAATCCACCACACCTTCCCCTCTATCTAGTCATATTTAGTTGATGCTTCTAAATATGTCAGTAAAATAAAAACAAACTAGGCTGGTTTTGTTTCTGATTATTTCTGCCTGGGCTTTTTGTGAACTCTCTTAGAGTGGCCACTCACCACTCAGACATTGAGGAGAACCACAGTAGCAACAGTCCAAGGAGCCATCACTTACTCGTTAAGCACTACAAGACAGGTACCATGCTGACTTTCAGTGGAACTTGTTCAATCACATCACAGTTCCATTCAAAACCCTCACTGGCTCCACAATGTCCAAGAATAAGTTTAATTTCCTTCTTATTTAGTGCCTTTAATTCACTTCAAAACAAAGCAACACTAAAACACAAAAGGATGTATTCAGTTAAAAGGCTATTACCAGATTACAAAAATACATGTGGGCTATAAGTGCCCTATTGTTTGTACCTCTAACAAAGTCCGTCCGAAAAGAATGTCCTTGCTAATGAAATAAGATAGCAAAACAAACTCCAGAACCCTCTTTTTCTGGCTTAATTTATTAATCATAGCACTCCTCATAATTGGGTTCCTGTTGGGGCTCATTCTCATGATAGATTACACAAATAGTCTCTAAAACATATTACGTTACAAAGAGATTACTTAAAATCATAAGCTTCAACACAAAAAGGAAGTCTTTAGCAAGAAATGCTGAGTATTAGTTACTACTGTAGATTATTCAAAGAGCCCCATACCAAGGGAGCATAAAACTGAGCCTAACAGACACTCGGAATTAAGAATCTGCTTCTTCACCATTTACACCATTTATTAATTTATTGCCTTTCAGCTCCAAAAATCACCCTTCATTACCTGCACTATGAAAATTAAGTGTGGTCCAAATAATTTTCTTTGGCCAGCTGACATGATGTTATACTTGGTTGGCAGAGGGAAGGGAAGAGACACTTGAGCAGGAAGGGTTTTCTTCCAGTGGGCTTGCAGAGCAGGATTCCACAGCCCAGCTGGCTTCTTCTAGCCTGGCACCTGCTGTGCAATCTGCTTCTCCATAATCTGGATTTGTGGCATGCATGGATGCACCAGCATCCAGGTCCTGTGGTCAGATAGCTTCTTGAACACTAGCCACCTGTGGTACACAGCGGTCAGTGGTACTCAGGAAATTTCCTGTCAGAAAGTCTCCAGGGAGACACCTTTCGGTGACAGCTTTCCCCAGCATAAGAGAATACATTGCCAACACACTCTGCCAGCACAGTCGCATAACAACTTCTCTGGCATTCCATGAGTCACAGCCAGGTCCTCTCCAGCAAGGTCTGGGTCTCCACCTTGGAAATAGAGAGGTTCTCCTCCTCAGATTCTCTATATCAGCCCTGGAACAGTAGCTGTTTCTTTCATCTCATGTTCCTGCCTTCTTTACTCCTACCAGCCAATCCCTCATTACTATAACCTCCTGGAACAGTTAATTCTGTGTATTGATCTGTCTTGTTCAGGTTACTCTAAGCTGTCTCCTGATCGGGCTCTGAAACAGCATTGCATATGTGTGTGCACACACATTCCTAAGTTGCAAAATGCGTATAAACTGTTTGGAAAGCTCCCTAGCAAAACAGCAACACTCTTGCTAACCCTGATTTTTTTTTTTTTTAACCTCAGAGTAGCCTCATAAGACAAAATTCTATCCCCATTTTACAGATGGGGAACTGACAGGTAGAGTGGTAAAATTACTCACCAAAGGTAACAAAACCACAGGAGATGTCATAGTTATTACCATCAAGCTTGACAAGCCGTGTCTCCTCAAACTGGATAAGTTATTTTAAGATTAAGGATTATTCTAACTCTTTCTCTTAGTACCTCCCCCATAAAAGGCAGGATTCAAACCCAGGATAACTGACTCAGAAACCTATGCTCTTAAAAAAAAAAAAAAACCTATGCTCTGCACAGCTGTAAAGTGTGCACAACCCCTACTTTGCAACATGTCATATGCTATTTGGTAGAGCAGGTGGGGGTAAAAGTAGCTTCCAATAGAGACTTCTGACTTTCCTCAGACTCCTGGGAATTATGGTCTTTGTAAAATTCTTCCCATGTCTGGCTTGGCAGTCTACTACCGTGAAAGGGGCATAGCCAGAGACCAGGGACCAAGGGGAGCTGATGTCAATCAAGCAGCATCTGTGTGTTGACCTCCAATGTCCAAATGATAAGCCAGCATTTTTTATATTTTTTTATTTTTATTTAAGCTTTATTTAAACATATAATGTAACCCCACCACCCTCTCCCAACCCCTCTCCCCCCCACCCCCCTCAGTTTGTTTTATGACATTAAGAGTCTCTTTTGGTTTGTCTCCCTCCCGATCCCATCTTGTTTCATTTTTTCTTTTCCTACCACCTTAACTCCCACCCCTGTTGCATCTCCACTTCCTCATATCAGGGAGATCATGTGATAGTTGTTTTTCTCCAGTTGACTTATTTCACTAAGCATAATACGCTCTAGTTCCATCCATGTCGTCACAAATGGTAAGATTTCATTTCTTTTGATGGCTGCATAGTATTCCATTGTATATATATACCACATCTTCTTTATCCATTCATCTGTTGATGGACATCTAGGTTCTTTCCATAACTTGGCTATTGTGGACATTAAGCCAGCATTTTTTAATACAGGGACAATTAGCAACAAGACTGACTATGCCTCTCCAAAACTGGGAAGATATTTACCTTAGGGATCATTCTTACTTTTTTCCCAGCCTCCTTTAAAAAAAAAAGAAGAAGAAAGAAAGAAAAGAAAAGCCACCTGCAAAGCATTTGTTGGGGAATTTTTAATGACTTGTTAAATTTCAACTCATTATTAAGAAAAGACTTAAATCTGTGAAAGATTAAATATTGTGATCCATTCTGCTTTTGCTAGAAGGCATATTAACCTTCAAAAGAGTGGTGCCAACAGATCAACAGAGAATATGCCAGACAAGAACCTATAGAACCACAAGGCTTCCTTGAAAAAAAAAAAAAAATAGCTACATCTTTTTTAGCTCCATCAAGTCCTGGCTTAGAATTCTGTTTTGCTTGAATCAAAGACCAAGGTGGGCTGCCAACAATGACTTCCTGACATCTGCTGGAGGAAGTCCAACCCCATAGTCTAGAACTCGAGGTCTTTAGAGACTGCCTTGGCCTTATTGGCATAGCAGCATCTTCTTCACACCCAGAGTTAAGATTTAGCCGGGACTCAGAGAAAAAAACTCCTCCAGCTGTTAAAATACTGCAAAATCTCTGTGCTAGGCAAATAGCTCCTTCCCCAAGATTTCACACCCCCTGTCCTTCCACAATCCACCGATCAAGGATTTAAATGCATGAAGCAACTAAGAGACCTATAGGACCTTTCCCAGGCCTCTGCCAGCGTAAATTCTGGTTCATCAGTGTTCCTGCCAATCATTCCCCCCAAAACCCCTGCCTCTTATATGGCCTTTGCCAGAGCAGTCGAGGACCACAACAGAAGAAAGGGAATCCTTGATACTGGCCCTTGTTACTGACATCCTGGTAGATAAATGTGTGATATCTATGTAGACCTTGAGGCTGTGCCCATCTACCACCAGCCTGCTCTCTCTGAGGTTGATATCACATAGCTACCAGTGGGAACTGCATCCTCTGGGGGACATCAACTATATAAGATATTCTGGGTTCCACAAGGAAAAAATGGGAAAGTAGACAGGCTGGCAATAATAAGATTCAGCCCAGATACTGGCCAAGCACTATGAGTTCTATCAGTATAGGTGGTTCTATTGGGCATGCTAGCAACAATAGGAAAGCTACAGGATTCCAAGGAGTGATTCAGATCAGGTGGCATGCTAGGTGTAGTCCCCCTTACACTCTCCTGATTGAATTTCACCTCCATTTAATGGGATGAGTTGTTCAAAACCTTCTGAATTCTCACCATGGTGAGCATTAAAGTTAATTTTTTTTCTTTAAGCTTTTTTATTTAAACATATAATGTAACCCCACCACCCTCTCCCAACCCCTCTCCCCCCCACCCCCCTCAGTTTGTTTTATGACATTAAGAGTCTCTTTTGGTTTGTCTCCCTCCCGATCCCATCTTGTTTCATTTTTTCTTTTCCTACCACCTTAACCCCCACCCTCATTGCATCTCCACTTCCTCATATCAGGGAGATCATGTGATAGTTGTCTTTCTCCAATTGACTTATTTCGCTAAGCCTAATACTCTCTAGTTCCATCCATGTCATTGCAAATGGTAAGATTTCATTTCTTTTGATGGCTGCATAGTATTCCATTGTGTATATATATACCACATCTTTATCCATTCATCTGTTGATGGACACCCACAATAGCCAAGTTAAAGTTAATTTTGTACATAAAACTGAGAGCTACCACATCCATAGCATGAACCATGCTAGCCACATACGAACTTATTTAACTGTCATCAACATCACGATGATTATCCCTGTTTTACAGATAAATAGAGGCACAGAAAAGTTATTTAAATTTAAGAGAAAGAGACAAGATTTGAACCAATCCCTCCAGCAACAGAGCTGTTTCCTCTCTCTTGGCCTGAAGGATGAAGTTTGATCTGATCAAATATAGCATTCCAAGAAGGGGCACCTGCACCCCAATGTTCATAGCAGCAGTGTCCACAATAGCCAAACTGTGGAAGGAGCCAAGATGTCCTTCAACAGATGAACGGATAAAAAATATGTGGTTCATATATACGATGGAATATTACTCAGCCCTCAGAAAGGATGAATATCATTTACATCGACATGGATGGAACTGAAGGGTATTATGCTAAGTGAAATAAGTCAATCGGAGAAAGAGAATTATCATATGTGGAACATACAGAATAGTGCAGAGGTGAAGAGGGGAAGGAGGGAAAACTGAAGGGAAAGAAATAAGAGAGAGACAAACCATATGAAACCCTTGACTCTGGAAAACAAACTGAGCATTGTGAAAGGGAGGTGGGTAGGGGACAGGGTAACTGGGTGATGGGCATTAAGGAGGGCATGTGATGTGATGTGACTGGGCAACTAACGAATCTCTGAGCACTACACCAAAAACTAATGATGTACTATACATTGGCTAATTGAATTTAAACAAAAAAATATATAGCATTCCAATAAAATTTTTGTGACATGTTTGATAATAGAGATATTGAGTATTTTAAAATTTCAGACAGTATTATAAGAGCTGGAAAATCTTGAGTATAATTGCTCTGAGTTCACCAGAACCTGAGCTGATGTAACCCCATGCACATTAATGGGAAAGTCATTGCAAGGATTTGTGCAGTTCCCCATGTCAAATCAGGACTCAGACTAGGGCATTATTTAGCTAGTGATATATCAAGTTAAAGACCCCAACAATTCTATTGTTAAAAATACTACAAAATTATTAGAACATCATGATTGATTTTTACTGTAAACTCAACTGACGAACAGTTTTAAACAGTTCAGTTACATTAGAGAATGAAAGGGATATGTGTCACTAAATTTTTTTAAGATTTTATTTATTTATTTGACAGAGATCTCAAGTCGGCAGAGAGGCAGGAAGAGAGTGGGGGTGGGGGTGCGGTGAAGCAGGCTCCCCACTGAGCAGAGAGCCCGACGTAGGGCTGGATCCCAGGACCCTGAGATCATGACCTGAGCTGAAGGCAGAGGCCCAACCCAACTGAGCCATGCAGGCACCCCCAGATTACTAATTTTTATATGTTCATGTATTACCACATCAGTAATGGGTTTTATTTTCAACCTAGTCCATGCCCCAATTATCAGGTTCCCTGTTAGTCAAACTTGCTTATGCTTACTAATTAGCTTTCGCTCCTACAGTGACCCCCACCCGTCCCATTAGTTCACTTACTTCATCCACACAGAACATTTCTAAAGCTTTTCCCTAGAGTTCCGCTTTACCTATCCTCATCTTCACTGCCTACAAGGAGTTAAATAATTTCCCTCAAAATTCCTGTCTATCTAAAAGCTCAGAATGCAACATTTGAAAATAGGATCTATGCAGATTTTTCTTCCTTTTTTAAAAAATTCAATTAGCCAACATGTAGTATATCATTATTATATATGCAGTGTTCAATAATTCATCAGTTGCATATAACACCCAATGCTCATCACATCATGTGCCCTCCTCAATGCCCATTACCCAGTTACTCCATTCCCCCACTCACCTCCCCTCCAGCAACCCTCACTTTGTTTCCTAGAGTTAAGAGCCTCTCATGGTTTGTCTCCGTCTCTGATTATTTCCCATCCAGTTTTCTGTCCCTTCCCCATAATCCTCTGTGCTGTTTCTTAGATGTGGAATATAAGAATCTATGCAGATTTAACTACTGAAGAGAAGGTCATACGGGAGCAGACTCATCCCTTAAATCCAGTGACTGGTGTCCTTTTAAGAGGAAGGGACACAGAGTCAGAGAGAAGCAGCTATGTGCAAACAGAGGTAGAGACTGGAGTGATGGCAGCATAAGTCAGGGGATCCCAAGGATTCCCATGAGCCACCAGAAGCTAGGAAAGACACCTGAGACCAGTTTCTCCCTTAGAGCCTCCGGAAGGAACCAATTCTACCAGCACCTTGATTTCAGACTTCTGGCCTGCCAAATTATAGTCAACCAATTTCTGTTGTTTTTAGCCATCCAGTTTGTAACAATTTTTTACCAGCAGCTCTGGGAAACTAATACTCTGCCCTTAACACCTATGGCCTAACAGTAGTTCCCACATCGTACTGTATATCCAGAATCACCTAAAAAA
>RCUC01169135.1:0-21209 GCA_003697995.1 Taxidea taxus jeffersonii | reverse complement strand
TTTCATTTTCTTTGTCAACGTTAATTTGGTTATTTGGGGCCTTTTCTGGTTCCATGCAAATTTTAGAACTGTTTGTTCCAGCTCTGTGAAAAATGCTGGTGGTATTTTGGTAGAGATTGCATTGAATATGTAGGTTGCTTTGGGTAGTATAGATATTTTTTTAATTAATTTTATTTATGTATTTTTTTATTTAAACATTAATGTAACCCCCCCACCCTCTCCCAACCCCCACCACCCCCCTCAGTTTATTTTATGACATTAAGAGTCTCTTTTGGTTTGTCTCCCTCCCAATCCCATCTTGTTTCATTTATTCTTTTCCTATCCCCTTAGCCCCCACCCCCGTTGCATCTCCACTTAGGAAGTATAGACATTTTAACAATATTTGTTCTTCTGGTCAGTGAGCATGGAATGTTTTCCATTTCTTTGGATCAGAGTACAGATCCTTTACCTCTTTGGTTAGGCTTATTCCTAGGTATCTTATGGGTTTTGGTGCAATTGTAAGTGGGACCAACTCCATGATTTCTCTTTCTTCTGCTTCATTGTTAGTGTATAGAAAGGCAGCTGACTTTTGTGTATTGATTCTATATCCTGTGACTTTGCTGAATTCCTGTATCAGTTCTAGCAACTTTTTGGTGGAGTCTTTTGGGTTTCTACATAGAGTATCATGTTGTCTGCAAAGAGTGAGAGTTTGCATTCATTGGATTTGGGTTTGTTGTCCAATTGCTGAGGCTAAGGCTTCCAGTACTATGTGGAACAACAGTGGTGAGAGTGGATATCCCTGTTGTGTTCCTGACCTTAGGGGAAAAGCTCTCAGTTTTTCCCCATGTAGAATGATATTTGCTGTGGGTCTTTCATATATGGCTTTTATGATATTGAGGTATGTTCCCTCAATCCTTACATTGTGGAGGGCTTTTATCAAGAAAGGCTGCTCTATTTTGTCAAATGCTTTTTCTGCATCTTTTGAGAGGGTCATACAGTTCTTGTCCTTTCTTTTATTAATGTGAAATATCACACTGATAGATTAGTGGATGTTGAACCACCTCTGAAGCCCAGGAATAAGTCCCACTTGGTCCTGGTGAATAATCCTTTTAATGTACTCTTGGATCCCATTAGCTAGTATCTTGGTGAGAATTTTTGGATCCCTGTCCATCAGGGATATTGGTCTGGAATTCTCTTTTTTTTTTTTTTTTAAAGATTTTATCTTTATTTATTTGTTAGAGAGAGAGAGAGAGAGAGAGAGCAAGCACAGGCAGACAGAGAGGCAGGCAGAGGCAGAGGGAGAAGCAGGCTCCCTGCTGAGCAAGGAGCCTGATGTGGGACTCGATCCCAAGACGGTGGGATCATGACCTGAGCCGAAGGCAGCCACTTAACCAACTGAGCCACTCAGGTGTCCCTGGAATTCTCCTGTTTGGTGGGGTCTTTGGTTTTTTGCGATCAAAGTAATTCTGCTCTCCTAGAATGAGTTTGGAACTTTTCCTTCCATCTCTATTTTTTGGAACAGTTTCAGAAGAAAAGGTATTAATTCTTCTTTAAATGTTTGGTAGAGTTCCCCCAGGAAGCTGTCTGGCCCTGGATTCTTGTTTGTTGGGAGATTTTTGATTACTGATTGAATTTCTTTGCTGGTTATGGGTCCAGGTTTTTAAAAAAAGTAATTAATTTTTTAAAAGTTTTTTTAATTTTTATTTTTTAAGATTTTATTTGTTTATTTGACAGATGGAGATCACAAGTAGGCAGAGAAGCAGGCAGAGAGAGAGGAGGAAGCAGGCTCCCTGCTGAGCAGAGAGCCTGATGTGAGGCTCGATCCCAGGACCCTGGGATCATGACCTGAGCCGAAGGCAGAGGCTTTAACCCACTGAGCCACCCAGGCACCCCTCTGTTCAGGTTTTTAATTTCTTCCTGTTTCAGTTTTGGTAGTTTATATGTTCCTAGGAATTTATCCATTTCTTCTGGATTGCCTAATTTGTTGGCGTATAATTGCTTATGATACTCTCTTATAATTATTTGTATTTCTTTGATGTTGGTTGTGATCACTCCTCTTTCATTCATGATTTTATTTATTTGGGTCCTTTCTCCTTTCTTTTTGGTAAGTCTGGCCAGGGGTTCATCAGTCTTGTTAATTCTTTCAAAGAACCAGCTCCTACTTTTGTTGATCTACTGTTTCTTGATTCCTATATCATTGATTTCTTCTCTAAACTTTATTATTTATCTTCCTCTCCTGGATTTAGACTTTATTTGCTGTTCTTTTCCAGCTCTTTTAGGTGTAAGGTTGGGTTGTGTGTTTAAGACTTTTCTTGCTTCTTTCTTGGGGAGGGCCTATATTGTTGTATACTTCCCTGTTAGGACCACCTTTGCTGCATTCCAAAGGTTTGAACTGTTGTGTTTTCATTTTCATTTGCTTCCATGTATTTCTAAAATTCTTCCTTAATTTCATTGGATGCCTGGGTGGCTCAGTCAGTTAAGCATCTGCCTTCAGCTCTGGTCATGATCCTGGGGTCCTGGGATTGATTTCCAAATCAGGTTCCTTGCTCAGCGGGGAACCTTCTTCTCCCTCTTCCTCTTCCTGCAGCTCTCCCTGACTGTGCTTAGTCTCTTTCTTTGACAAATAAATAAATAAAATCTTAAAAAAATTCTTCTTTAGTTTCCTGATTGACCCATTCATTCTTTAGTAGGATGTTCTTTAACCTCCATGTATTTGTTGCCTTTCCAAATTTTTCCTGTGGTTGACTTCATGCTTCATAGAACTGTGGTCTGAAAATATGCATGGCATGATATCAATCTTTTTGTATTTGTTGAGGTCTGATGTGACCCACTATATGATCTATTCTGGAGAATGTTCCAGGTGCATTCAAAAAGAGTGTAGGATGAAATGCTATGAATATATCTGTTAAGTGCATCTGGTCTAGTGTGTCATTCAAAGCCATTGTTTCCTTGTCGATTTTCTGCTTAGATGATCTGTCCATTACTGTGAGTAGGGTGCTGAAGTCCGCTACTATTATTGTATTATTATCAATGTGTTTCTTTATGTTTGTTATTAATTGATTTATACATTTGGCTGGTCCTACATTAGGAGCATAAATTTTTACAGTTGTTAGATCTTCTTGCTGGGTATATCCCTTTATTATGACCTAGTGTCCTTCTTCACCTCTTATGACAGTCCTTGGTTTAAAATCTAGTTTGTCTGATATAAGTATGGCTACTCTGGGCTTCTTTTGATGTCCGTTAGGATGATAAATTGCTCTCCAATCCCTCACTTTCAATTTGGAGGTGTCATTGGGTCCAAAATGACTCTCTTGTAAACAGCATATCGATTGGTCTTTTTTTTTTCCCCCATCCAATCTGATACCCTATGTTTTTCAATTGGAGCATTTAGTCCATTTATATTCAGAGTAATTATTGAAAGATATGAATTTAGTGCCATTGTATTATCTATAAAGTTGCTGCTCCTGTAGATTGTCTCTGTTGCTTTCTGCTCTTTGTTATTTTTGGTCTCTCTTTCCACACAACGGGTCCCCTTTAATATTTCTTGCAGAGCTGGCTTAGCATTTTACAAATTCCTTTAGTTTTTGTTTGTCTTTGGATACCCTTTACCTTTCCTTCTCTTCTGAATGACAGCCTTGTTGGGTAAAGTATTCTTGGCTTCATACTTTTCCCATTTAGCACACGGAATCTATCCTGCCAGTCTTTTCTGGCCTGCCAGGTCTCTGTGGACAGGTCTGGTGCCAGCTTTATGTGTCTACCCTGGTAGGTTAAGAACCTCTTGTCCAGAGCTGCTTTCAGGATTTTCTCTTTATCCTTGCAATTTGCAAGTTTCACTATAATACGTTGAGGTATTGACCTACTTTTATTGATTTTGAGGGGAGTTCTCTGTGCCTCTTGGAATTGAATGTCTGTTTCCTTGTCCTTTAGGGAAGTTGTGATTTGTTCAAATAAACTCTCTGCTCTTTTCCTCCAGCTCTTCATCTTCTGGGACTCTTATAATATGCATCTTATTTCTCTTATGGAATTGCTGAGTTCCCTAGGTCTACCTTCGTGATCTCATAGTTTTCTTTCCTTCTTCTTTTAAGCTTCCTTATTCTCCATAATTTTATCTTTTATATCACAGATTTGCTCTTCTGCTTCATTCATCCTCATTTTTATGACACCACTTGGGACTGCATCTTGGTAATAGCATTTTAAAATTTTGGTCTGAGTAGATTTTAGTTGTTTTATTTCTATAGTAAGGGATTCTCTGTTGCTTTCTATGTTTTTTGAAGCTCAGCTAGTGCCTTTATAATCATTGTTTTAAGTTCTAGTTCAGACATCTTATTTACATCCATACTGATTAAATCTCTGGTAGTGAATACTACCTTCTCTTCTCTCTTTTGGGGTGAATTTCTCTCTCTCTTCATTTTGTCCAGAAAAGAACAAAAAAGAAAAAAAAGCCACAAAACAACAATGACGACAACAACAACAACAAAACAAAAAACCCTAGATCCTGGGTGTGTTTTGGTCTGCTTGTTAAAAAAAAAACTAGATCACAAAATAAGAAAGAAAGAAAAAAATATATATGAAAGAAAAAGGTACATATTTGTATGTCAATTATTTTATTATATAGAAAGTAAGAAATATATACATATATAAAATTATTATATTGTATATAAAATAAATTGCAATGAAAGGAAACAAAAGGTTAAAAAATGCATATACAAATAAAAATTAAAAAAATTGAAAAAATAAGAAAATAACTGAAAAATAACACTAAAAGACTAAAGAATAAAAATACAAAGAATGCTATATACTGTTTTCCCCAAGAGCTAGTTTTGCAGCCCTCTATGATCAGTAAACTTGGTGCCAGCCATCTGTTTGTGCTGGTCTTCTGGGGTAGGGGCGTGCTGTGCTGATTCTGGAGAGGGGACTTGCCCTGGTGGAAAAGTACCTCCAGTGTACAGGGAGGTAGGGCTCCGTGTAAGGGGCTCTAGACTCCACTAGATGGCGCTGATTTTCCTCTCTGAGGGTTTTCCTCTCTGATGGACGGGATGAATATGGCCCTGCCTACTCTTTAGCCCCAGAGCTGAAAATTGGCACCCACACTCTTCAGTGAGCCCTCACAGAAAAGCAATCAACTACTCTTATCTCCCAAGTTTCTGTCAGAACTCTGTGTTTGCCCGGGCTGTGACTGAGCGCTTTTTATCTCAGTCATGCAACTGAGTTTCAAAACTCCAAAATTTAGGGGCTTCCTTGGCTCTATCCTATGCTCTTCCTCCAGGGATTGGGGGGGGGGTTGGGGGAGAGGGTCTCACCACGCTTGTCTTCTGCTGGACCCCCCAGGAAAGCGACTGCAGGACTGTGCAGTGGTTCACAGTTTATGGCAGCACAGAGCAGAAAGCTGGCTCCTATACTTGTTCTCAGCTGGCTTCCTCTCTCCTATGCCTGGGAATTCTGCCACACTCAGGTACCACCCGTTCCTCTTGTGACCCCATGGATCCGGAGACACTGCTATCCCACCTGGGATTCCACCTCGCTTTACTACATGAACACCTCTAAGCCAGGCACATTCCCCGCTGTAGCAGACTTCTAAAAGTTCCAATTTTGCAAGCACTGAGGATCTTTTGAATGACAGGCAAACTTGTTCCACATTCCAAGATCTGCTGCACTAATTCCTTCTCTTGGGGGGGTTCTTGGAAAGAGAAACCAAATCATTCTTAAACTACTTTTAATTTTGTTATATATAATGGAATTTTCCCTTCAAGTTTCTCTAGTCATCAGATAGACCTTGGGAAGAGACCAGACTCAGGACTGTAATCTTTTCATTCTGTCCTTGGTGTGTACCCCACACCCTTGATTTATGTTGTTATCTAGGCCCCCTTTCACCAGGGATCATCCCCTCAAAATATCTCACTTGAATTTAATGTGAAACTCTGTGGGTTTCTTGTGGATTGATGTTCTGTGTTACTCCTTCAGTATGTAGTGCTGTAGAGGTCCGCAAATGTATGGCTCTGTGCCATTTTACTGATGCTTATGGGCACTTTTGAATATCTTCCTTCAACACCACAGATAGCACACACAAACCTTCCTCTTAGAGGTAAATTTAGGACCGAGTGAGAGCAAAACTTGGACAATCCCTTGAGCACCCACAAGAGATTTGAACATCTGAGGCTAAAATGGATGTTGGGAATAATTGTCTTCAGAGAATATTTTACTTATAGTAATTCTTTGGAACACTAGACTATAGCTCTGAAAGGGTTTTCAAGAAAATTACACTCAAGTCCTGTTTATGTAACACTGTGTTTCACATAGTCAGGGGGAGGAAAATCTCCGGAATTCATGAATAGGCACCAAATAGGTTATATACCTGATGCCAGACCTAGAAGAAAGTTTTCTGTGGATTCAGAATGGTCTGGAATACTAGACTTCAGCTCAATACCCAGAAGCTACCTTTTTCATTTGCCCCTTTTTACACAGGAGCAATTCCTGAGTGAAGGACTGGGGTGATATCTCGAACCTATACTTTCTGCCAATTCCCAAGATGTCTCCAAGTCTCTGCACAAAATCCAGAGACAGGGGTTGCCATTGTTGGGACTGACCTCGAATGCCCGTATGCATTTGCCCTGGGCTACAGTGTCCCCTACTGTATATGGCCCTTAGAATACTGGTCTAGGCTGCTCATATCGCTGGACTCCTTTGTAAGGCCGGGTCTTTGGTGAGAATATGAATAGGGAAGTCAGGGCAAAGGGGAATGACCCTCCATACTCTGACTATAGAAGTTCAACTTGGTTCAAGATTTGCAGCTTCCAGGTGTAAAGTCACAACTTCTATATTGCAGGTATCTGAGGGCACTGGAGACATTTCCCTAGAATATGAGCATTGTTGAGGGTTCAATGCTCACTGATTTGGGCAGATGAAATAACTTAATGATGATTATTTTAGTGCCATTTGCATGGAAATCCACTGGGATCAGTGACAAAATACAGAAGCAAACTCAGCTTTGACAGGTTATATCAAGGAGATATCACCAATGATTGCTTTTATACAGACTGATGCATTACACGGCTGGTATCCTCCAAGAGGTCACTTGTGGTTTACATTGGAAGAATCTGAGATGAGAAAGATAAGTGAATTTAGACCAGGCCTGATATACAGGAATTTTTCAGTTAATATTTTATATATCTAATTAGTATGAAAGGCAAAGCTGGGCAAGGAAATTAAGCATGAATTCTGAATTTGAAAATCTTCCAGTAATAGTTCAATTTATTTACTCAGAATTATTTTGGCATACTTTTGCATAAAGAGTATTCCTTTTTCTTTGTTTCTTCCTTCTGTCATGTTAAACATCCTTTCTTCAAACAGTTCTTTCTCTGTTAATAAATAAATGTAGTGATTGTTATGGTCTTTGGTAGAATCCATGGGTCCTTTATGTCTCAACAGAACTTCAGAGATGTTTTTAATTCATATATCTGTCCTGATCCACAATCCATTCATAAAATATTAGTGAGCAAATATAGTGCTATACTCCAAGGACGTACAAATTAATAAACTGAGATCTTTGCTCTTGAGCCTGACCTACTGTGTAACTTTCACTGTAGATACTGAACTATCCTGCCAACTCTCACTGCTTCTCTTTTAACTGTGCAACAATAAAGGTTGGATGGGAACTTAAAGACCTGAGGCCATCATGGTAGTAGTGAGATGCTGCATGGAGAGCTAGGGGGTCTGGACGTATGTCCTTCTGAATGAGCTTGGCAAGGCATTGACCTTCCCGGGCCTCAATTTTTGCAATTACAAAAGGGTTTTGTTGGACTAACTGATTGAGACATTGAAATTTGTGCCCATGACTGATTATCCCAACCTAGGTAAAATCCCTTGTCCCATTGCTCAGTCTCCCATAGCCTCTTACATGCTTTTTCCTGAAAAAACAAAAACCAACCAACCAACCAACCAACCAACCAGAGTTTCTAGTATTTGGTGTCATTGGGGGTGGGGTGAGGAGTTGGGAGACTTACTTTTTAGGAATACAATATTTTTCACAGATATATTTCTGTTTGAAGTTGTTTCTGTTGCCTCCACATCCAGAGAAGATGAAGGGCTCACACATAAAGGTCAAGGTGTTGTAGTAGAATCTGGTGTAAATGGACTTACAGGTGCCGAATACCGGAGGATAGTTGCAGATTTCTGGGCATGAGAATCCTGGAGTCAGGTTTTCTTTTCTACTGCTAAGTGGGCATTCTTTTCCTCATGGACTTGGATGATTGATGGCCATCAGCCCATATGAATCTACCTGATACTTTTTCATTGGGAGAGTTCCTTCATCATAAATTTCACTGTATATGTAATATGGGGCAATGATTTAGACTCTGGCTTGGGTCAGTGACTCGGACAAGTAATTGGAGAAGGAGAATAAGATGGCTCAACTAACCTAGAGCTGAAAGCAAGAGAGACCTGAGGCATCCTCCCTCTCTTGCAGAATTTCATATTAAATATATTCCATTTCCTAACTCTCCACAGGCTTTCCCATGGCATTGGAAGTGAACATGTCATCTGCTCCCCCAAGGCCATAGGTCAGAGCCCTTACTTTGACTTTTACAGAGTCTCTGCAAACACACAAGCTAAACAGTCCTTTAGTTGTCTACATCTATTCCTGAAGGATAGGCTTAAAATGCTTAATTTGGCAGGAGATCTTCCTTTCCTCCACCAGTGTCTGTGTCCTCTCCCAACTAACCCCTCTTTTCACCTACCATGCAGACTCACCTGGCCTCACTGAGACCATGGAGGTGGGTGGTCAGAGCAGGAACAATGATGGCCACATTGGAGACAAAGAAGGAGTTAATGTCAGTCTTCCTCAAGTCCAACTACAGCCCTTACCCACAACTGGAAATTTTTGCCATGTATACTCTGAGTATTTCACACTTATTCATCATGATAAGTAGACATGAGTGCCCTAAGAGTGTGAATGATGACCTCTGCTTCTCTGTATCTCTGGAATGAGAAGTGGTCCTGTACGTATGTGTTAAGTAGAATTAAAGCTTTTCTAATACACACACACACACACACACACACACACCAATAAAGGAGTTTCCTGGACACTCCTGACATTAACCAATTTTCATAACCCCACTCCTCTTCCTCTGAGATCCCTTTGAAAAAAACTAAGTTGACTCTATTGTCTACTTCCTCCTTCTCCAATCCCTAGACAGAATTGAATGAAACTTCTGGAATCAGATGATTTAGAGCCATATGGTCTGAGATATAAGAAGACTTCGTTTCTGCTTGTCACCCAGGCTGCCTAGACCACGTTTGCCTTCACAATGTTCCCCTGGGCTGCCCTTCCTATTTTGCCTTACTTCCAAGATGTCCACTTTCACAGAGTTCTTTTCTGAGCTCTGCAGGAAACAGCATGCCTGAAAACGTCTGGAGGGGCATGGACAAGAGGAAGAGACACAAAGAAAAGAGGATCCATTCAGGCTTCATGGTGTTGCAGACAGCAGGTAGGAGAGTCCTGGACTGGGCTCACATTATATCTTGAGGGTGGAGTTCCTACTCTTGGGAGGGGTTGAACCCATCTCTCTGATTTCATACCCCCCAGGGCTCAAGCTTGTGTTCTGGTGTGTCCAGAATCAGCCTAGTGAGCAGAACGTGAAGTGCTTGGGTACCCAACTATGTAGCATTGCACAGTCATGGTTTGTCACAGCTCTACCGGTGAGCCTCAGTCTCCCCTCTCTCTTCTTTATATCTAAGGGTCATGACTACTCCTGGCTCAGGGCATCAGCATTTCTATGAAGAACAGTTGTGAATAAATTATTATCAGCGCTCTAATATATAAATGTAAAAATTTGAAAGTAAGTTAATATCGGCTTGAACTTAAGAAAATGGAACAAAAACAGCAAAATAAATACAAAGAGTAGATAAGATATTGATGAAGATAACAGTTGAAATTAATAAATTAGAGAAAAGAAAATATAATTGTCAAATAAAATTGAAAGTTTGTACTTTAAAAGCATCATTAAAATAGACAAAAATTTGGCATGAATGGTCAAGAGAGACAGAGAAAAAATAAGCATTTTCAATAATAGGATGTGGAAAGGATAGAACTCAAACCTGGAGGAGATGAAAAATTTACTGGGAAATAGTTTGTATATTTTTATGGTTAATAGCATAAAAAATCCCCAGAAAATGAAAGTGCCCAAACTGACTGAATATACAGCAGAATGCCTGAATTCATTAATAAGTATGCATGAAATTAAAGTAAATGCTGACTTTAAAAGTGAGATGACTATACTGTATGTTCTACCAAACACTGGTGGACAATTTTCTGTGTCTTTTAAACTCTTCTAGTAAAACTATTTAAAAATTACAGAAAATGAAAAGGTACAAGTCTTCCTGGACTTACTATGTTGTGATAAACCCATTATAAGTAAAAAATATTGTAGATCAAAAATGCATTTAATACACCTAACCTATCAAGCATCATAGCTTAGTCTAACCCACTTTAATGTGCTCAGAACACTTAGATTAGCCTATAGTTAGGCAAAATCAACTAACTCAAAGCTTTTTTTTGAAATAATAACATGTTTAATATTTCATGTAGTTTATTGAATACTGTACTGTACTGAGGGTGGAAAGCAAAATGGTTTTATGGGTGGACCACGGGGGCAAGTGCATGGGTTGTTGACCCTTGGGATCATGGTGGCCAACTGGGAGTCATGCTCACAGCTCCTGGAAAGCCTAAGAGAGCTGGGAATGTAGATGGCCAGTACTGGTGGGAAGATCAAAATTAAAAATTCCAAGTACGGTTTCTATTAGTGTGTATGGTTATTGCACCATTGTAAAGTCAAAATATTGTTAAGTTGAACCATCATAAAGTTGAAGACCATCTATATCTATCCCCATCATTTTCTTTATTAAATTACAGAAAGAGTTACTTCTCTCCTCAGTTCTTCTACCCAATCTCCAATTTTTCTCCATCTGCTTACACACCTATCTCTAAGTATTAGCAGCATTCTTTGCTCCTTTAAAAGCTAGAATCATCTTTTTGAGGGCAAATTATGTTTTACCTATCTACTACCCCTGCATGTCTCCCAAGGGGAGAACAAATACATCAGTGTATTTTATATAGGAAATGGAGTGCTAATTAATTAATCAAGTGGGTTTCATTAAGAGAACTTCTATGTTAGTTTTAAAAAAAACAAAGACATAATTGGAATCATGCTATGCAGGTGGATCTGGGACTTGGTTTTATCTCTCTCTATTTTTTAAAAGATTTTATTTATTTACTTGTTAGAGAGAGAGAGAGAGAGAGAGCACAGGCAGACAGAGAGGCAGGCAGAGGCAGAGGGAGAAGCAGGCTCCCTGCTGAGCAAGGAGCCCGATGTGGGACTCGATCCCAGGATGCTGGGATCATGACCTGAGCCGAAGGCAGCTGCTTAACCAACTGAGCCACCCAGGCCTCCCTTAGTTTTATCTCTTAACATTATATTTTATTTTATTTTAAAGGTTTTATTTATTTGACACACACAGAGAGATCACAAGTAGGCAGAGAGGCAGGCAGAGAGAGAGGGGGAAGCAGGCTTCCTGCTGAGCAGAGAGCTCCATGCAATGATGCAATGCGGGGCTGGGATCATGACCTGAGCCGAAGGCAGAGGCTTAATCCACTGAGCCACCCAGGTGCCCTTTAACATTATATTTTAGAGCCTCTTCAATAGCTACATAGGTTATATCATTGTATCATAACTTATTTCACTTTTTTGGTATTAATGAACAATTGGGTTGTTTTTTATATTTAATCACAAATAAGACTGTAATGAATATTCTTGTACATGGGTCTTTATGTATAATTATTTCTATGGCATAAATTTTTAGAGATGGGCTTCTGGGTCAAAAGCATATACATTTAAAAATTTAGCAGATAATACTCAATTCACCATAGCTTTGATAACACTAATTTTTTGGTAAATCTAATGAATAAAAAATGGCAGGCTACTGTTGTTTTTTTTCACTAGATAAAAATAATATGTATTTGGTAAATAAAAATTATTAATTTGGTAATAAAATTATTATTTTTTTATTTAAGCTTTTTTTATTTAAAGATTTTATTTATTTATTTATTTGAGAGAGAGAGATCACAAGTAGGCAGAGAGAGAGAGCGGAAGCAGGCTCCCCGCTGAGCAGAGAGCCCCATGTGGGGCTTGATCCCAGGACCCTGAGATCATGACCTGAGCCGAAGGCAGAGGCTTAACCCACTGAGCCACCCAGGTGCCCCTAAGCTTTTTTTATTTAAACATATAATGTAACCCCACCACCCTCTCCCAACCCCTCTCCCCACCAACCCCTCTCCCCCCCACCCCCCTCAGTTTGTTTTATGACATTAGAGTCTCTTTTGGTTTGTCTCCCTCCCGATCCCATTTTGTTTCAATTTTTCTTTTCCTACCACCTTAACCCCCACCCCCGTTGCACCTCCACTTCCTCATATCAGGGAGATCATGTGATAGTTGTCTTTCTCCAGTTGACTTATTTCGCCAAGCATAATACGCTCTAGTTCCATCCATGTCGTCGCAAATGGTAAGATTTCCTTTCTTTTGATGGCTGCGTAGTATTCCATTGTATATATATACCACTTCTTTATCCATTCATCTGTTGATGGACATCTAGGTTCTTTCCATAACTTGGCTATTGTGGACATTGCTGCTATAAACATATGGGTACACATGCCCCTTTGGATCACTATGTTTGTATCTTTAGGGTAAATACCCAGTAGTGCAATCGTTGGGTCATAAGGTAGCTCTATTTTCAACTTTTTGAGGAACCTCCATGCTGTCTTCCAGAGTGGTTGCACCAGCTTGCATTCCCACCAACAGTGTAGGAGGGTTCCCCTTTCTCCACATCCTCGCCAGCATCTGTCATTTCCTGACTTGTTCATTTTAGCCATTCTGACTGGTGTGAGGTGGTATCTCATTGTGGTTTTGATTTGTATTTCCCTGATGCCCAGTGATATGGAGCACTTTTTCATGTGTCTGTTGGCCATCTGGATGTCTTCTTTGCAGAAATGTCTGTTCATGTCCTCTGCCCATTTCTTGATTGGATTATTTGTTCTTTGGGTGTTGAGTTTGCTAAGCTCTTTATAGATTTTGGATACTAGCCCTTTGTCTGATATGTCGTTTGCAAATATCTTCTCCCACTCTGTCAGTTGTCTTTTGGTTTTGTTGACTGTTTCCTTTGCTGTGCAAAAGCTTTTGATCTTGATGAAGTCCCAATAGTTCATTTTTTCCCTTGCTTCCCTTGCCTTTGGCGTTGTTCCTAGGAAGAAGTTGCTGCGGCTGAGGTCGAAGAGGTTGCTGCCTGTGTTCTCCTCAAGGATTTTGATGGATTCCTTTCTCACGTTGAGGTCCTTCATCCATTTTGAGTCTATTTTCGTGTGTGGTGTAAGGAAATGGTCCAATTTCATTTTTCTGCATGTGGCTGTCCAATTTTCCCAACACCATTTGTTGAAGAGGCTGTCTTTTTTCCATTGGACATTCGTTCCTGCTTTGTCGAAGATTAGTTGACCATAGAGTTGAGGGTCTATTTCTGGGCTCTCTATTCTGTTCCATTGATTTATGTGTCTGTTTTTGTGCCAGTACCATACTGTCTTGATGATGACAGCTTTGTAGTAGAGCTTGAAGTCTGGAATTGTGATGCCACCAACTTTGGCTTTCTTTTTCAATATTCCTTTGGCTATTCGAGGTCTTTTCTGGTTCCATATAAATTTTAGGATTATTTGTTCCATTTCTTTGAAAAAAATTGGATGGGATTTTGATAGGCATTGCATTAAATGTGTAGATAGCTTTAGGTAGCATAGACATTTTCACAATATTTATTCTTCCAATCCATGAGCATGGAACATTTTTCCATTTCTTTGTGTCTTCCTCAATTTCTTTCATTAGTACTTTATAGTTCTCTGAGTATAGATTCTTTGCCTCTTTGGTTAGGTTTATTCCTAGGTATCTTATGGTTTTGGGTGTAATTGTAAATGGGATTGACTCCTTAATTTCTCTTTCTTCTGTCTTGTTGTTGGTGTAAAGAAATGCAACTGATTTCTGTGCATTGATTTTATATCCTGACACTTTACTGAATTCCTGTACAAGCTCTAGCAGTTTTGGAGTGGAGCCTTTTGGGTTTTCCACATATAGTATCATATCATCTGCAAAGAGTGATAGTTTGACTTCTTCTTTGCCGATTTGGATGCCTTTAATTTCTTTTTGTTGTCTGATTGCTGAGGCTAGGACTTCTAGTACTATGTTGAATAGCAGTGGTGATAGTGGACATCCCTGCCGTGTTCCTGACCTTAACGGAAAAGCTCTCTGTTTTTCTCCATTGAGAATGATACTTGCTGTGGGTTTTTCATAGATGGCTTTGATAATATTGAGGTATGTGCCTTCTATCCCTACACTTTGAAGAGTTTTGATTAGGAAGGGATGTTGTACTTTGTCAAATGCTTTTTCAGCATCTATTGAGAGTATCATATGGTTCTTGTTCTTTCTTTTGTTAATGTATTGTATCACATTGATTGATTTGCGGATGTTGAACCAACCCTGCTGCCCTGGAATAAATCCCACTTGGTCGTGGTGAATAATCCTTTTAATGTACTGTTGAATCCTATTGGCTAGTATTTTGGTGAGAATTTTCGCATCTGTGTTCATCAGGGATATTGGTCTGTAATTCTCTTTTTTGATGGGATCCTTGTCTGGTTTGGGGATCAAGGTGATGCTGGCCTCATAAAATGAGTTTGGAAGTTTTCCTTCCATTTCTATTTTTTGGAACAGTTTCAGGAGAATAGGAATTAATTCTTCTTTAAATGTTTGGTAGAATTCCCCTGGGAAGCCATCTGGCCCTGGGCTTTTGTTTGTTGGGAGATTTTGGATGACTGTTTCAATCTCCTTACTGGTTATGGGCCTATTCAGGTTTTCTATTTCTTCCTGGTTCAGTTTTGGCAGTTTATATGTCTCTAGGAAAGCATCCATTTCTTCCAGATTGTCAAATTTGTTGGCATAGAGTTGCTCATAATATGTTCTTATGATTGTTTGTATTTCTTTGGTGTTGGTTGTGATCTCTCCTCTTTCATTCATGATTTTATTTATTTGGGTCCTTTCTCTTTTCTTTTGGATAAGTCTGGCCAGGGGTTTATCAATCTTATTAATTCTTTCAAAGAACCAGCTCCTAGTTTCATTGATTTGTTCTATTGTTTTTTTGGTTTCTATTTTATTGATTTCTGCTTTGATCTTTATTATTTCTCTTCTCCTGCTGGGTTTAGGCTTTCTTTGTTGTTCTTTCTCGAGCTCCTTTAGGTGTAGGGTTAGGTTGTGTATTTGAGACCTTTCCTGTTTCTTGAGATAGGCTTGTATCGCTATATATTTTCCTCTCAGGACTGCCTTTGCTGTGGCCCACAGATTTTGGACCGTTGTGTTTTCATTATCATTTGTTTCCATGGTTTTTTTCAGTTCTTCTTTAATTTCCTGGTTGACCCATTCATTCTTTAGAAGGATGCTGTTGAGTCTCCATGTATTTGTGCTCTTTCCAAATTTCCTCTTGTGATTGAGTTCTAGCTTCAGAGCATTGTGGTCTGAAAATATGCAGGGAATGATCCCAATCTTTTGATACCTGTTGAGACCTGATTTATGACCCAGGATGTGATCTATTCTGGAGAATGTTCCATGGGCACTAGAGAAGAACGTGTATTCTGTTGCTTTGGGGTAGAATGTTCTGAATATATCTGTGATGTCCATCTCGTCCAGTGTGTCATTTAAGACCTTTATTTCCTTGTTGATCTTTTGCTTGGATGATCTGTCCATTTCAGTGAGGGGTGTATTAAAGTCTCCTACTATTATTGTATTCTTGTCAATGTGTTTCTTTGATTTTGTTATTAATTGGTTTATATAGTTGGCTGCTCCCATGTTAGGGGCATAGATATTTAAAACTGTTAGATCTTCTTGTTGGACAGACCCTTTGAGTATAATATAGTGTCCTTACTCATCTCTTATTATAGTCTTTGGCTTAAAATCTAATTGATCGGATATAAGTATTGTCACCCCAGCTTTCTTCTGATGTCCATTAGCATGGTAAATTGTTTTCCACCCCCTCACTTTCAATCTGGAGGTGTCTTCAGGTCTAAGATGAGTTTCTTGTAGGCAGCATATGGATGGGTTTTGTTTTTTTATCCATTCTGAAACCCTGTGTCTTTTGATTGGGGCATTTAGCCCATTTACATTCAGGGTAACTATTGAGAGATATGAATTTAGTGCCATTGTATTGCCTGTAAGGTGATTGTTACTGTATATTGTCCCTGTTCCTTTCTGATAATACTTTTAGGGTCTCTCTTTGCTTAGAGGACCCCTTTCAATATTTCCTGTAGAGCTGGTTTGGTGTTTACAAACTCTTTCAGTTTTTGTTTGTCCTGGAAGCTTTTTATCTCTCCTTCTATTTTCAATGATAACCTAGCTGGATAAAGTATTCTTTTCTCGTTTAGTGCTCTGAATATATCATGCCAGTTCTTTCTGGCCTGCCAGGTCTCTGTGGATAAGTCTGCTGCCAATCTAATATTTTTACCATTGTATGTTACAGACATACAGACAGTCTTGTCCCGTGCTGCTTTCAGGATTTTCTCTTTGTCGCTAAGACTTGTAAATTTTACTATTAGATGGCGGGGTGTGGACCGATTCCTATTGATTTTGAGGGGTGTTCTTTGCACCTCCTGGATTTTGATGCTTGTTCCCCTTGCTATATTAGGGAAATTCTCTACAATAATCCTCTCCAGTATACCTTCTGCTCCTATTTCTCTTTCTTCTTCTTCTGGAATCCCAATTATTCTAATGTTGTTTCGTCTTATGGTATCACTTATCTCTCGAATTCTCCCCTCGTGGTCCAGTAGTTGTTTGTCTCTCTTTTGCTCAGCTTCTTTATTCTCTGTCATTTGGTCTTCTATATCACTAATTCTTTCTTCTGCCTCATTTATCCTAGCAGTAAGAGCCTCCATTTTTTATTGCACTTCATTAATAGCTTTTTTGATTTCAACTTGATTAGATTTTAGTTCTTTTATTTCTCCAGAAAGGGCTTTTATTTCTCCTGACAAGGTTTCTCTAATATCTTCCATGCCTTTTTCGAGCCTGGCTAGAACCTTGAGAATCGTCGTCCTGAATTCCAGATCTGACATTACCAATGTCTGTATTGATTAGGTCTCTAGCCTTTGGTCCTGCCTCCTGTTCTTTTTTTTGTGGAGAGTTTCTCTGCCTTGTCATTTTGTCCAGGTAAGAATCCGCTGTTCTCCTTGTTAAGTGAACTTGGTCTTGGCTGGATTTCTTGTTGATCTTCTGGGGGAGGGGCCTGTTGTAGTGATTCTCAAGTGTCTCTGCCCCAGGTGGAATTGCACCGCCCTTGCCAGGGGCCGGGCTAAGTAATCCTCTCAGGTTCGCTTTCGGGAGCTTTTGTTCCCTGATCGCTTTCCGTAGAGTTCCGGAGGACGGGAATGAAAATGGCGGCCTCCCACTCTCCGGTTCGGAGGAGCCGAGAGCTAGGGGCCCCAGTCTTCAGTGCGCCTTCAGAGAAAAGCGTTTAATCATTCCCGTCTCCCCAGCCTCCGGCCGCGCTTGGACAAAATCGTGCGTAATCAGTCCCGTCTCACTGGCTTCTGGGAGCGCTCTGAGCTCACCCAGCCTGTGACCAAGCGTCTCTGTCTCTGGCAGAGTCCCACCTGGAGTCTCCGAACCCCATAGATCCCTGAGCTCTCCCGGGTCAGAGTCTCCCCGGATCTTGTGGGGACCCCTCGCACAGAGCACCGGCCCGTGTCACAGACCACGGCTCTAGGAAACCTCGGCTCTGTCTCCGCAGCCGGCTTCCCCGCTCTAATATCTGTGAGCTCTGCGACACTCAGACACCCCCGTTCTTTCTATGACCCTGTGGGACCTGAGTCCACGCTGTCCCCGTGAGGTCTTCACCCCAGTTTAGCCTCTGGAGTGATGTCCCTCCGTGGAGCCGACTTTTAAAAGTTCTGATTTTGTGCTCCGCTGTTTGCCGGGAGCCGGCCCCTCCCCCTGGGGTCTATCTTCCCGTCGCGATGGATTCACTTCTCCGCTGGTCCTACCTTTCAGAAAGTGGTCGATTTTCTGTTCCTAGAATTGTTGTTTTTCTTCTCTTCGATCTCCTGTTGGATTTGTAGGTGTTCGGAATGGTTTGATAGGCTATCTAGCTGATCTCCTGCTGCCTGATGTCGTCTCAGCCTGCTACTTCTCCGCCATCTTGACTCCGCCCCCCAGGCTACTGTTTTAATTTAGTTTTCCCTAGCTGCCAGTGGTGATGAGATTAATTATTGATGTTTTGAATTTCCTCTTTCTCATATTTTGGTAATTTTTATCTTGGGATATCTTTTTTTCTTACTAATTTAGAAAAGATTTTATAAGTTATGAGTCTTTTTAAATTTTGTATTTTGTTTTTAAAATTTTATTTATTTAAAAAAATAAATATTTATTTATTTGACAAAGAGAGAGAGAGGGAGGAGAATAAGCAGGGGAGCAGTAGAGGGACAGGGAGAAGCAGGCTCCTTGCTGAGCAGGGAGCCCAATATAGGACTTGATCCAGGACCCTGGGATCAGGTCAGTGGACTAAGCCATCCAGGCACCTCATAAATTATGAGTCTTAATAGTTGTATTTGCTGCAAATATTTTCTCCCAGTATTATTTTCCCTCTTATCCTGTTGTGGTTTCTTCAATCAAGTACTTTTTAAAAAAATATATTTTATTTATTTATTTGACAGACAGAGATCACAAGTAGGCAGAGAGGCAGGCAGAGAGAGAGGAGGAATCAGGCTCCCCACTGAGCGAAGATCCCAATGCAGGACTCGATCCCAGGACCCCGAGATCATGATCTGAGCTGAAGGCAGAGGCTTTAACCCACTGAGCCACCCACGTGCCCCACAATCAAGTACTTTTAATGTTTATGTAATTAAATCTGTCATTCATAAACAAACAAATTTAGGGGGGGTGCCTGGGTGGCTCGGTTGGTAAGTGTCTGCCTTCAGCTCAAGTCATGATCTCAGGGTCCTGGGATCAAGCCCCATATCTGGCTCTGTGCTCAGCCTGCTTCTCCCTCTCCCTCTACCTGCTGCTCCACCTGCTTGTGCTCTCTCTCTCTCTCAAATAAATAAATAAAATCTTAACAAAACAAAACAAACAAATTTAGGGGTTTCTGAGTTTTCTTAGGAAGTACTCCATCAACCCGAATCTAGAAAAAGACTTTCAGGGGTTCCTGGGTGGCTCAGTGGATTAAGTCTCCGCTTTTGACTCAGGTCATGGTCTCAGGGTCTTGAGATTGAGCCCTTCATCAGGCTCCCTGCCCAGTGGGGAGCCTGTTTCCCCCCTCTCTCTGCCTACGTCTCTGCCTGCTTGTGATCTCTCTCTCAGTCAAGTAAATAAATAAAATCTTAAAAAAAAGAAAAACACAAAATATATTCTTCTATTAGTTTATCATTTTATTTTTTTAGTATTTACAACCTTAATATATTTGAAATTTATTTTTGTAGGTAATGTGGGTTAGAAATTTAATTAGACTATCATATTGAATGAATAGCAAATTGTCCTATCATTTATTGAAGAATATGTCAGATTTCCTTTGATTGAAATGTTAACTTCATCATATTCTCAACTATACTTGGATCTATTTCTGGATTTTCTATTTGATGTATCTATGAATATTTTCCTATTTCTACACAAACACTGCACTTTTTTTTTTTAGATTTTATTTATTCATTTGTCAGAGAGAGAGTGTGTAAGCACAAGAATGGGGAGTGACAGGCAGAGGGAGAACCAATGTGGGACTTGATCACAGGAGATCAAGACTATTCATCGTCCCCATTTGGGAAAGCAGCTGTCTGAGCAACCTCAAAGTCATGCTCCTGTTGGAAAGGAAAAGCAGTGCATGTGAGTTGAAGGGTGAAGGGGTGGAATGTATGAGTATTTTTGGTTTTGTCTGCTCAGCATTACATCCTCCCATTATATGCCTATGGTAATGGCATCCCAATTTTCTTCACAGAACTGTCCCTCTACCTATTGGACTGTCAACGCCGGCATTCTTTTCTTCTGGTGAGTGTGGGCAGGAACAACTCATGAAAGGGAAGATTGGGAGTTGTGAATATTTGGGTAAGAGCCAGGAAATTCAGGCTTTTCATCTGGATTTTGGTTCATATGGAAAAAATCTTGATTTTATTCTCTTATTGCACCAAGATATTCTCTTTTTGCTAAGGAATTCAGTTATTATTTTGCATTTGAGCATTGTGAATGAGAAGATATTTAAGAAGCCAAGCTTAGGGATGCCTGGGTGGCTCAGTTGGTTAAGCAGCTGCCTTCGGCTCAGGTCATGATCCCAGCGTCCTGAGATCGAGTCCCACATCGGGCTCCTTGCTTGGCAGGGAGCCTGCTTCTCCCTCTGCCTCTGCCTACCGCTCTGTCTGCCTGTGCTCGCTCTCTCTCTCTCTAACAAATAAATAAATAAATAAAATCTTAAAAAAAAAAAAAAGAAGCCAAGCTTAGGGGTGCCTGGCTGGCTCAGTTGGTAGAGGATGTGACTGTTGATTTTGGGGTCATGAGTTCAGGACCCACATTAGGTGTAGAGCTTACTTATTAAAAAAAAAAGTCCAGCTTGCATGTATAACTGTTTCAATTCTGTTGCACATTATGACTCCATATCTCCATATGATAAATTATTAATAACAAACAAATAAATAAATACATAAATTATATGTGGCAATAAAGCTAAGTAACCTCAATATGGATATAGGTGGGACATTCTTAAAAATTTCTGATGACCTCTAAGTGTTTTTACATATTTGTGTTCTATTGGGTTCATCATGATCTTGTGCTACACTGTTAATGTGATCCGTACACAATTACTTAGTTTCTCTGCTGTGCTAAGTCATGAATTGTAAGAGGGACCTAAGTGAGACATGATTCCTCTTTTTATTTTTTTTAATTTTTATTATTATTAAAATTTTTTTTACATGATTCCTCTTTTAAAGCTTTTTAAAAAATTTTTAAAAGATTTTTTTATTTATTTACTTGATAGACAGAGATCACAAGTAGACAGAGAGGCAGAGAGAGAGAGAGGAGGAAGCAGGCTGTCCACAGAGCAGAGAGCCCGATGCGGGGCTCGATCCCACGACCCTGGGATCATGACCTGAGCTGAAGGCAGCGGTTTTAACCCACTGAGCCACTTAGGCG
>ML111940.1:24436-62311 GCA_003697995.1 Taxidea taxus jeffersonii | reverse complement strand
CTGTTTTGGGCTCCCTGCTCTGCAGGGAGTCTGCTTCTCACTCTCCCTCTGCCTGCCACTCCCCCTGCTTGTTCTCCCAATGCACCAAAGCACGTGCACTCTCTCTCTGTGTCAAATCAATCAATCAATAAAATCTTTAAAAAGCAAAAAAGAAATTCTAAAAAAAAAAAAAAAGATGGGGCACCTGATGGCTCAGTTGGTTAAGCATCTGCCTTCAGCTTAGGTCATGATCTGTGTCTTGGGATAGAGCCCTGCAACCAAAATGGGCTCTCTGCTCAGTGGGGAATCTGCTTCTCCCTCTCACTCTCCTTCTTTGCTCTCCCCCTCTCTCCCTCTCTCTCTCTGATAAATAAAAACTTAAAAGAAAAAGGCAAAAAAAGCAGATTCTTACACTGAGGGAAAGACATGGTTTCAAAATATTTTTGAAGGTCTCTTCAACTTTAATGGTCTACAATCTCAGACTCAGAGCTTCATTAAATCCAATTCCACCTTCCTAGATATTTGCCAAAAAATTGTCTTCCCTGGTTTAAAATATGCTAGACATTTTTCCATACGCTTTAAAAAATATTGCAAATGCTCTGCAAACTCTTCTGATTTAAAATAAGGTATGGTCATCTTGTGTCATATACAAGGAAATTTTTTTTTTAAGATTTTATTTATTTATTTATTTATTTGACAAACAGAGATCACAAGTAGGCAGAGAGAGAGGAGGAAGCAGGCTCCCTGATGAGCAGAGAGCCCGATGTGGGGCTCCATCCCAGGACCCTGGGATCTGAGCCGAAGGCAGAGGCTTTAGCCCACTGAGCCACCCAGGTGCCCCTACAAGGAAATTTTGTTGGTAAAATTTTGTTAGGAGACAATCAGAGCTAAGAAGCAGTCAGTCTCATGAAGCAAGGAGTTAGAAGTTTTACGTATCATGTTCCTTTTATGAGTTTCCCTAGAGAAATCATGTTGTATGCAAACTTCAGAAGGCACAGTCCCTGCTTACTGAACAATTCACAACTGAAGCTTCAAAGAGATCATCTGAACCTCAAATATAACCCCATCCTAATATAAAGACAGACTTTTATATGTTCACAATGTTCACATGCACACTCAAAATAACCAATAATGAGTGAATAATGATTTTCAGCTGCAGGAGGTGATGACAGGCTTCTTTTACTTTTCATTGTTTCTTTGAACCTAACAACAACTAAAGATGCTGGCGAATTACTTAATGCAAGATACATTACCCTACTCCAGCCCAGTAACTGCCATAAAAGCTTCCATACCTTCTGTGCTCAAGAGAAGACTGCTGAAAGTCTTCAAATGTTCTAAGCCTTGGGTCTAGCAGACAGAAATATTTCCCTTCTCCAAACTGGGAGAGTGTATACTGAAGTTCACTCCAAAGTTAATAATAATAATAAATGTAGCAGTTGAAAGTAATATTTGGCACCAAAAACAACAGTAATAACAAGAGATGCCACAGTTAATAACTGCAATAATGATTATAATGATTACAAACTGATAGATTAATTGTAATAAATGGTTCAATAGTAAGTTAGAGCATAACTTTATGATAAAAGGTTACTAAGGATAGAGAAGAAAAGTGTTTATACAAGCATAGGTAACTGTAGATACACATGAATGGCTAGAATTATCAACTATGCTGATTTAAATAGGATTTTCTTGTTTATTTAGGAATATGTCTCCAAGGAGAAAGATGTGTATGGTGGGTGGGACTATGTACAAAATGGGTAAGAGAGCAGGCTGAGAGATAAACTTCTCAGGATCAGATCCTAGCTTATCTCTCAGTACGAATTCAACATGGCTAATTTGCTTAACCTTCCTAAGCTTTATTTTCTTCAGGTATAAAACACAAAAAGTATTTGTGAGGATTAAGTGGAGTCATCCATGTACAGTGCTTAGAATAAAGCACAAGATAAGCACCCTATTATGCCAGGGCTGTCATAGGTGCTTTGCTTGTGTTAATTTGAATAAACACTACAATTAATAGACATTACATGTAAAAAATGTTAGCTGTTATTGGCTATTTTTATTATGTTGGATGTATAAAATTACTAATATTTCACCATTTTGACCTGCAAAAGCAAAAATTCAGTGGGTTTGATCTGATACTCTATGAACTGAAGACACATGAGCAATTTGGTCAAATCAGTCTGTTAAATAAAAAAATGAGAGAAGTGGACAAACCAATTGTTTATATGATCAAATCTAAAATATTAATCCAGGGGCACCTGGGTAGTTCAGTGGGTTAAAGCCTCTGCCTTAGGCTCAGGAAATAAAATCTTTAAAAAATAAAATAAAATATTAATCAATAATAGTCTCCGCATATAATAAGCTGGGATCCTTATTATATCTACATATATAATATGTCTCAGGACAGAGACAGGAAAGCTAATTTGGAAGGGCTGAAATTGGGAGGGGGGAAACCTGAGTACTCCACACCGGCACATTGCTACACTTTTCTGATTATCATCCACATTTAACTGCCCACTAGTCCAGCTCAAGGCTAACTTTGTCTATTTGGGCAGAGCTGGTGGATGTCTATGGGAAGTGATTTCAGGGAACTTTTGAAAAGATAAGTATCTTAAAATAAAATGCCCAAAATCCAAAGCAGCAGTTATCATCATCTTGAGGTCAGAAATGATCTTCCCAGAGAATCCTGACAAATTTGCAAACACATTACCTAAACAAGCTCATGCTTAGCTCATTTAGTACTCACTAAATAGGGTCTCAGCTTAACAGACTGCTAATGGAATAGGTGAGAGGACACATATGTTGTGATGAGGCAAGTGATGGAAAAGGTTAAAATACACACAGTGAAACAAGAGAGCAGGAGGCTTAAAGACTCAGGATGTCTAAGAACTACACTGGGAAATAAAACAAAAAATAAATGATCCAAACATACCTGGTTTAACACTATCTCCCCACGCTCTCCCTAACCCTCTATACTCCGGGTCAGTGATAACACCTTCCACACTTCCTGGCCCCTCAATGTATCCCTATTCTTTGGCTGGTCTAAAATCGGACTTTCCTCAAACTGAGATAATCTCAAACTGTCTTTTTTTTTTTTTTTGGCCTAATATAAAGTAACTGCTTTCATCTGAGCATCTGCAAAATCAATTTTCCTCACCCTACACTTTGGAATGCATGTTTAAATATAGCCCCAGTAGCTGTTACGCTTAACAACATCAGTGAATTGCACTCCAATTTAACTTTTCCAAATAACCATCGATATCTATAAAGATTCTTAGTGCCACCTTAAAGTCCCTGAGTTGAATGATCACTTTTTCTTTTTAAATTGGAAAAAAAGCATCCTCTGAACCTAAACAGTTTTTAAATGAACAAGAATCCCTATCAGGAGTTTGGGGTAGTTTTTGTGTGTGGGTTTTGGTTTTTTTCTTTTTAATGAACTGAACACAGGCATTAACACAGTAACAGTTGGTCGCTAATCATTAGCTGGAGAAAACTACATTACATGGCTAATGGAAACACTAGGGAGGCACAGGGGAAATAAGAACTATGTGTTGGCAATAGCAACGTGTCTGTAGGTAGCTCCAAGTTACCAAGTAGGCTTGCGTTACTATAAACAATACAGAAGCAAAAGAGTTATTATGACATCCTTTCGGCCTCCTGAGAATATACCATATGAGGCATCTCAGGCCTGTGAAGGCTAGTAAGGAGTAGCTTTGGCATTACTGAGGAATGCCTTGTTGGCATGTTTAGCAGAAAAGTGACCAATGACAGCAATAGCAATCCCATACAATGATACAATACTGTATCACTGAACTTCTTTAATTTTTTTTACAGTTTCTTTTAGCTTTATTCCTATCTTTTACTTTATTTTTGTATTTAAATCCAACTAGCAAATATATAGTACATCACTAGCTTTTGATGTAGTGTTCAATGTGACCTCCTTTAATCTTGACAACAACCCTAAGAAATGAGCATTATAAATGAGGTTCAAAGAGGTTGGTAAGGGACCTGCCCAAGGTCCCACAGATAATAAATGATGGAGGTCAAATTTTATTCAATATTAGTCAATGAACTTTTACTGACTTCCCTCCCTGTGCAACTCTCTGTGCTAAGCAATGGGGACACCAGAAAATAAGACACAGTGCCTGCCTTCAGAGAATGCAGAGCCTGCTGCAGACAACAGGTGGTTATTCATTCACTCACCAACTTCTAACTGCTGAGGGTCTTCTGTGTGCTCAGTCTTATTGGGGTACTGAGAAATGAGCAACAAACAGAACAGACAATGTTCCTGGTACCCTAGAGATTGCATTCTAGTAAGGCCAGGCAAGTAATTTAAAATAAACAACACAAAGGCCATATATCCTATGACTCCAACTATGGATATTCTGGAAAAAACAAAACTATAGAGACAATTTTATTTTTTTAATTTATTAATTATTTTTATTAACATATAATGTATTAACTGCCCGAGGGCTATAGGTCTGTGAATCGTCAGGTTTACACACTTCACAGAACTCACCATAGCACATACCCTCCCCAATGTCCATAACCCACTCACCCTCTCCATACCCCCCACGAGCAACCCTCAGTTTGTTTTGTGAGATTAAGAGTCTCTTATGGTTTGCATAGAAACAATTTTAATATTACTTATTTCCAGGAGTTTTGGGGGGAAATGAGAAAGGGAGGGATAAAAAGGATTTTTAAAGCAATAAAACCATCTGTATGATACTGTACTGGTGGATATATGACATTACATATACATCAAAACCCATATTGCTATATAAGACAAACATTGAACACTAATATAACCTGAGGACTTCATTTAATGTATCAATATTTGTTGAACTGTAACAAATGTATCATACTAATGCAAAATACTAACAGTAGGGGAAACTGGGTGGTAGGAGGAGAAGTGGATAAATGGGCCTCTCTGAACCATCTCCTCAGTTTTATATAAACCTGAAACTCCTATAAAAAAAATAAAGCCAGGCACCTGGGTGGCTCAGTGGGTTAGGCCACTGCCTTCGGCTCAGGTCATGATCTCGGGGTCCTGGAATCGAGTCCCGCATCGGGATCTCTGCTCAGCAGGGAGCCTGCTTCCCTCTCTCTCGCTCTCTCTGCCTGTCTCTCTGCCTACTTGTGATCTCTCTCTGTCAAATAAATAAATAAAATCTTTTTTAAAAAAATAAATAAATAAAGCCTATGGGGGTGTATGGATAGGGTGGCTAGGTTATAGACATTGAGGAGGGTATGTGCTACAGTGAGTGCTATGAAATGTGTACGCCTGATGATTCGCAGACCTGTACCCCTGGGGCAAATAATACATTATATGTTAATAAAAATTTTTAAAAATAAAGCCTCTTAATTAATTAATTAATTAACTCATGTAGGTCCTTGCCTGGCACAATAAGAAGTTTGGATTTTATTTCACTGAAAGGAAAAATTAATGGAGGATTTTCACCTGGAATTGACATGATTTGTTTTACTCTTTTTTTTTTTCTGGCTAGGTTCAGTATACTTTATGGATGGTATGCCAATGTAGGGCTCCCCAAACCCTTCTCCTTGTTCAGTATATCTGAAATGAAAACTGTGGAGGTCAGGAGATTCTCAGTGTGTTGGGGGATGAGGTGGGGCAAGGACTCCCTTTGCTGTAGCCAAATTCATTGTCATACCAGGAAATGAGCTTGACAAAGTGGTCAATGAGAGTAATGCCAGACCCAGCATTTAAAGTGGAAGAGGGGTTGTCATTGTTAGAGTTGCGGGAGACAACCTGGTCTCTGGTGTAGTCCAGGTGCCCTTGATGGAGCCCTCCAATGCCTGCTTCACCATCTTCTTGATATCATCATATTTGGCAGCTTTCTCTAGGCAGCAGGTCAGTTTCACAATGGATACACTGGGGGTGAGGACACAGAAGGCCATGCCAGTGAGTTTCCCATTCAGCTCAGGGATGACCTTGCTTACAGCCTTGGCAGCACCAGTAGAAGCAGGGATGACGTTCTGCACAGCCCCTTGGCATCACACCATAACTTTCCAGAGGGGCTGTCCACGGTCTTCTAGGTGGCAGTAATGGCGTGGATTGTGGTCCAAGTTCCTCCACAGTACCGAAGTTCTCATGGATGACCTTGGCCAGAAGGATCAAGCAGTTGGTGGTGCAGGAGACACTGCTGACAATCTTGAAGAAGTTGTCATACTTCTTATGGTTCATGCCCAACACAAACATACGGGCATCAGCAGAAGAGGCAGAGATGATGACCCTCTTGGCCCCACCGTTCAAGTGAGCCCCAGCCTTCTCCATCATGGTGAAGACCCCAGTGGACTCCACAACATATTCAGCACAAGTATCACCCCAGTTGATGTTGGCGGGATCTTGCTCCTGGAAGATGGAGATGGGCTTCCCACTAATGACAGGTTTCCCATTCTCAGCCCTGACTATGCCATGGAATTTGACCTGGGTGGAATCATACTGGAACATACAGACCATGTAGTTGAGGTCAATGAAAGGGTTGTTGATGGCAACAATATCCACTTGCCAGAGTTAAAAGCACCCCTGATGACCAGGCGCCCAGTACGGTCAAATCCATTTACTCTGACCTTCACCATTGTGTCTTGGGGAGGTGGCTGGCACTGCACCAGAAGATATGTCTTTCAAAAGGGTAGGAGCAGAGATTTCAAAATGCTTTACATTTTGAAAGAACTGTGGCCCCTGTATGGAGAATGGATTGAAAGAAAGCAAGAGTAAAAGCAGACAGACCAGTTTGGAGGTGAGAAAGAAAAGCTTTGGGATATATTTAGGCTATAGAACCAAAGGGCTTGCTGTTAATTAGAATAGCAAGATGAGAACAAGAAGGAAATCAAGGTGACTTCTAGATTTTTGGATGGAGCAGCTGAGTCACTGATGCTGCTATATCAGGACTGGGAAGAAAAAGAGAGGAAAAGGTTTGGTGGCAACAAGGGTGAAATCAAAATTTCTGTTAAGGTTTGACATGTGGAAAAGAATTAAAACATAATTACGATAAGTGCCACTAAGATAAGGGCATATTTTAAATAATCTGAAAACACAGAGAAAGGAGAGACAAAATCTGTGACAGGAGAGGGCAGGGAAGGTTTCACAGAGGATGTGAAGTTTAGCTTGTATATTTAAAAACAATGAAGAAATGGCCAATAGGTGAAAATGACATCTGAAGCAGAAGCAACAGCACATGTGCAAAGGCAGGAGATACAAAAATACAGACTTAAGCAAGCTTCATCCATTGCTCCAAAGCTATCTCCTAAAGTCAGCCTGAGGTTTCTAAGGTGCAGTAAGGTAGTGAGAAAAGTATGCAGTGGTAGAAACATGACTATGTTAGAGGAGGAGCCTGAGATTGAGAAGACAGGGAGAGTTTAAATATAAGATTAAAAACTCTGAGTTCCAGTCTCAATTCTGCCACTAAGCAACTAGGCAAGCTATTTCATTTCTCTGGGCTTATGTCTTCATCAGTAAAGCAAGAGTATAGAACTCAGTTATTTCTAAGGTGATCTTTATGTCTGGAAATCTATAAAACTATGGTTAGTAGTCCTCTTGTACCTATATTAAAAATACATATTTATACATATATACATAAAATGTTTATATTTTTATTTAACACATATACACACAAACATAAATAAATCCTCCACTCATTTCAAAAAGGATTTAAGACAGCCTAAAGAAATACATACTATTGTATAATAAAGAATTTGTCTCATCTTGGATCCTGGTTCCCAGAAGATAATCTTAAAATCCTTGAAATTTCCTGAATGATGGGAGTGACTTTGTTATATATGCATCCTTTTTGTCATGTTATTTATGTATCCTTTTTGTCATACCTTTTTGATTTACACTATTAAGATAACTAAGGATGGGGGTTAGTAACTGGAAAGACCAACCATGGGATTAGAGAGTTGAGTCTTTGAACCAGCCCAAACTCCAGGGAGGAGAGGAGGACTAAAGATTAAGTTCAAACACATGGCCAATGATTCAATTAATCATGCTTATGTCAAGAAACTCTAATAAAAACTCTGAACACCATATCTCAGGTAAGTTTCCTTGTTGGTGAACACATCAATGTGAACAGTGATGCCTCCTGCTTCCATCCCAGACCTCACCCTAAATTGTCTCATCATTTTTCTGGTCCTGATTGATAGGCTTTATAATAAAACTGTAATCATAAATATAGTACACTCCTGAATTTTGTAAGTCATTCTAGCAAATTATCTGAGACAGTCAGATACCTGACTGTCAGTCAGATACCTGAGACAGTCATAGAAATCCCCAAATTTGTAACCAGTTGGTCAGAAGTTTTGGTGGTCTGAGGACACCTGAAACTGTGGCTGGCATTAGAAGTGAGGGTAGTTTTCTGGAAATTGTGCCCTGGACTTGTGGAATCTGTGCTAACTCCATGCAGCAGGCATCAGAATCACATCACAATATTGTAATAAGAGAAATGAAATAAATATACAGCTATATCCAGGAGAAATAAGGATACAAATATAAAGTGATGAGAATTACTACTCATATCCTGATAATGAATTCCAAGGCCTCTTTATAGGGATTTCAGACTCAGCATGGTATGGTACTTAAGAACACAGGCTTAAAGCCACACTTAGAGGACCCATAACCCAACTGCACTGTTTACCATCCGAGTGACCACAGGCAAGTCTATGAGCCTCTATTTCTTTACCTGTAAAATGGAGATAAAAATAAAGCCTACTTCATGGAATTGTTGTAGGAATTAAGTGAGTCAATGCATAAAAGGTATTGAAGACAGTATCTGACACATAAGAACACTCCACACACATTACTAGTACATGTCACTGTCAACACATCAAAGTACAATTCAGTGAAACTAATTATTTTATTTTATTTTTTGAAGATGCAGTCCAGCGCATCTGAGTGGCTCAGTTGGTTAAGCAACTGCCTTCTGGCCCAGATCATGATCCTGGAGTGCCGGGATCGAGGCCCGCATCAGGCTCCCAGCTCCGCAGGGAGTCTGCTTCTCCCTCTGACCTTCTCCTCTCTCATGCTCTCTCTCACTCTATCTCTCTCAAGTAAATAAATAAAATCTTTAAAAAAAAATGCAGTCCAATGGGATCGGGAGGGAGACAAACCAAAAGAGACTCTTAATGTCATAAAACAAACTGAGGGGGGTGGGGGGAAGAGGGGTTGGGAGAGGGTGGTGGGGTTACATTATATGTTTAAATACAGCTTAAAGTTAAAAAAAAAATGCAGTCCAGATGTGAAATTAACAGTCTATCACAGCACTGTACAATTAAACTTCAAAAAGGATCATAATGTTCTATATCTAATACTGTCTAATACAAAAGTCGCTAGCCACACATAGCTATTGAGCACTTAAAATATGGGCATTTTGACTAAGGAACTGAATTTTTAAATTTTATTTTATTTTTAATTTATTTAAACTTAAAATAGCCATATGAAACTAGTGGATGTCATATATTGTACAGCAGAGAGGTCAAGGGCCACATGCCCTTCGGGTGCTCTTTCATGCACATTACTCCTCACAACCAAACTTTGGGCAAGGACTGGGACGGTAAAAGTTCAAATCCATTTAATTCTAAGTTACTAAAGAGAGAATCATGTGTTCAATGTGCATCAAAGAAAAGAGTAGGTTTAATATTTTGCTGATAAAGTCAAGAAGCCTATCCCCAATAGCCAAACTATGGAAAGAGCCCAAATGCCCATCAACTGATGAATAAATAAAGATGTAGTAGATATATACAATGGAATATTACTCAGCCATCAAAAAGAATGAAATCTTGCCATTCCCATGATGTGGATGATGCTAACTGAAAGAAGTCAGTCACAGAAAGACGAACACTGTATGCTTTCACTCATAGGTGGAATTTAAGAAACAAAACTGATAAACATATGGGGGTTGGGGAAGAGAGAGAGAGAGAGAGACAAACCACAAGAGACTCTTAGAGAACAAACTGAGGGTTGACAGAGGAAGGTGGGCTGGGGAGGGGCTAGATGGGTGATGGGGATTAAGGAGAGCACTTGTTATGATGAGCACTAGGTAGTGCATGTCATGAATCACTGAACTCTACTGCTGAAACCAACACTGCACTGTGCTAACTAGAATTTAAATAGAAATTTGAAGAAAAAATTAAAATAAAGTCAAGAAGCCTACCCATCAAGCACGAGCCTGGAGAAAAGGCCACTGACTGCCACATGGAAATGGAACAAGGTAATATCTGCAGATAAGAATAAGATTTCCCTCATGTAACAATCCAGAGTTCACTACAATTTGTAATAAGAAGAGGCTTCAAAGTTCTACTACTTTATGAGGTTGTATTGAGAATTTAAAAAGAAAAGGCATATAACTGTTTGGCACATTGCCTTGCACAACAAATGTTTAATCAATTTTAGATTTTTTATCATCATTATCAGAATTATTCTCTGCCATAAAATGTGCCTATAATAACTACAACCTGAAAAATCATATAAGGAGATATTAACAATGTCAATATAGGACCCATATGATATTAAATTACAAACAGTTTTAATTACTGATGAACCTTCAAGATAAGCTAGTAGTAAGCAAACAAGCTGGTCTTCTATACAGGGATTTTAGATTTTGACCAATTAAATGCTAGAGGACCTCTGCCAAAACTGATGGGTTGGGTTTTGAAATAACTAATTTAAAGTAAAGTAATTAGATCTGAGGACCACTGTCTATAGATGTTACCATTAATTTGAGGAAATAAAACTGTATCATTAGTATTTAGGCAAAGGTCTGTTCTCTATAGCAGGGAAGCATGGATTTGGCTCCTCTAGGAATAGTATCAAGTCATTAACATACGTATTAAGGAGGAGAATCTGAAACATATCTGTCAAAAAACTGTCTCTAATGACCTGGAATCTGGAGTGTGGTGTTACAAGTCTCATACAAGTATCAGTAGCCAGAAGTCTTTATCTAGGCCAAAACCAATTCCTGTACTTAAGCCAAGCACTGACAGGAAGTCAATAAATTCAACATTTTCAAAGCTCCCAAGAAACCTAATCACAAACTGATGAAGCTCTTATAATGTTGGTCAATAAGGCAAGAGCTATGCCTAAAAACCAATACTCTTGAAAAAGACACTGTGCTGAGAAATCTAGAGTTGCAATTTATCAAGAAGGAAATAGGCCTACCTCTAAATGGAATAATTTAGAAGGAAAAGAATGCATTTTTTAATGGAATCACCTTATATATAATTCCAGGCATTTGTTTACTTGTGGGTAATAGATATAACAAATACACAATGATCTAAGCCCATTATGGAGAGCAGTGGTAAATATTCAAAAGGCAAATGGCCTTTACCTGGTGCTTTATTTAATGAGAAACTATTACCGAAAACTCAACTTAGGTCTTCAATTTCGAGGCAGTTGATGCTAGGAATTTTTGCCCAACATCACTCTTCTACAAGCACTAAAAAACAAAGAATCCTATGTTTTTCATCTCTGGTGACTTAGTTACAAAAAAGAAATACTGGCAGCTTCAAAGTATGCTTACCACCAGGTCTGAATTGCAGTAAGATTAAAGGGAAATGGTACAGTAGCTGAGATTGGTCCCTTTGGGTACCACGAACTATATATAATAATTTAAATAAATTAGTTATATAACAGTAAAAGATACTACAAGATCAAATGGTGTATCAATTAGGAATATTTTAGGCTACACAAAGAAAACATGACTATGGTGGCTTAAATATTAGGAACTGGTTTTCCTCACATAAGGGGAAGTCAAGAGGCATGCAGTTGTTGGTCCTGATTTAGTCAGCTCCAGAGCCTCTGAATTCCCTGGATATTTCCCTTATGGACCCAGGTTGGCTGCTGCAGTTCAGGTCACATTCCAGCCTAAAGAAAATAAAAAGAAGAGGTAACACCTATTGAAGAGTCCAACTCTAGGCTAAAATCCTATGTGTGATCATCCAGGCCTGACTACAGGCAATTACAAGGCTTTGCTTGATAGGCCTCACAGCTAGAATCTGCCCTCCCCATTCCAGACTTGATGCAGAGCCAATGCACTGCAATTTTCTGAAGAGAGTTACAGCCAGAGACTCAGCCCAATCTCCACCCCAACCCAGCTACGCTACCACACTGATACATTTCTCCATACACATATCTAGCTGAGGCATCTTTATTCAGAGACCCCCTTAGCAGAGGCCTTTGATAAGGTATTTCTGAGACACCTCCACAGAGACTTCATAACTAGAGGCCCTAAGTTTTTTCTCCACTCTGGCTCACTTACTACTCTTATCTTTTCCCCTCTCCCTCTACCAGACCTCTCAGATCCATTAAAAAGTGAAGAACATTCTAGTTCAGACTTCACAGCAATAAAACATTCCCCCATTTGTGCTGTATCTACCTGACCCTTGCCTAGTGCTGAGAAAAAAAAATGGAATACTAGGAAATCAGGGACACTTTTTGCCTCTTGCTTGAAGTGTCACAATAAACAAATAAAGGCTTGATTGTTACTTTCAGTTTGACTCACTGTCCTCATTGACCAACCTCAACACGTGGCAGCTCAACATCTATATCAGAGACCACACAGCAGACTTCAGCTTTCTATTGGCCTTTACTGAAATACACATACTGAATAGCATATACAAAAAGAAAGGGGTTGGTCACACAACCATCAGTGCTTGTTACAGTTTGGAAATTAGCTCTATGAGGAAAATATAGGCTAAGGAGCTTAGAAAAGAGATAAGTGTTCTGAGCAAAAAGGAAAGGGTTTCATGAAAGATTAAACTTTAAACCATGCTCTGAAAGATAGATAAGATTTGTAGATAAGAAGGCATGACAGATGTAATAAATCTAATAAGGAAAGGTTTAAAGGCAGAAAAGCACTCCTGGGACAGAGAAAGGAACATCCTATTCTAAAAAAGTATAAATGGAGAAAAATGTTTTTGTTTTGTTTTTAAAGATTTTATAATTTATTTGAGATAGAGAGTGTGTGAGCAAGAGAGCACCAGCAGGGAGAACAGTAGAGGGAAAGGGAGAAGCAGACTAACAATAAGCAGGGAGCCCGACCTGGGGCTCAATCCCAGGACCCTGAGATCATGACCTGAGCTGAAGGCAGACTCTTAACTGACTGAGGCAGCCAGCTGGCCTGGGAAAGAATGTGATTCAGGAAGTACAACATACTTACCTCCTAAACTGATGAGGAGCATGCCACTCTTATGGGAGAAGCTTTAACATCTAGTACTGGCAACTAAACTAAGAAATGCCTATAAAAAATACACCATTGTTGGAATACTATGCAGCCATCAAAAGAAATGAAATTTTACCATTTGCGACGACATGGATGGAACTAGAACGTATTATGCTTAGCGAAATAAGTCAACTGGAGAAAGACAACTATCACATGATCTCCCTGATATGAGGAAGTGGAGATGCAATGGGGGTGGGGGTTAAGGTGGTAGGGAAAAGAAAAAATGAAACAAGATGGGATTGGGAGGGAGACAAACCAAAAGAGAGGAGGTGGGGGGAGAGAGGGGTTGGGAGAGGATGGTGGGGTTACATTATATGTTTAAATAAAAAAAGCTTAAAAAAATACACCATTGTCTATCCAAACAAGTCAATAAACATTTATGACAAACAAGTCACCTTAATATACACAGATTACACTCTCCAGAAAAAGCAAGTAAAAAGTGCCAAAAGTGCCTTGTGCAACAAAAGGAGAGAAAGCACAATTCTGCAACCTTCTCTGCTTTTAACTCCCACTGAGATCCACAGGGTACCCATTCATGGATATGAAGCATATGGCCCTGAAAATATAAGCCTCTGATCTTATAATGAACAGAGTAATCTTTAAATTAAAACATGACATCAAAAAGGCTTTGAATAAACCAGTTTAAGTTGAAGGTTTCTTTCTTTCTGTTTGTTTTAGGCTTTTGTGTGGAGGGAGAGATGGGGCCACTGGTCAAATGAAAAGCATATTCAATAATTGCAGCAGATAAGATCAAAGTAATATTTTCTCTGTATTCCCTAAGAGGCATGTTTCTCCTGTTTCTTATTAATTGGCAGTGATGGTCTAAACAAACAGTGGAAATAAAACTAGCAAGTCGGGTTCTTTCATGTCTCTTGTTATATCTCCTATGGAGTAACAGACAGTTGGACACCGAAAAGCTCCAGGGCCAAGATCTTTCCTGTTATGTCCAAGTGAGCAACACCAGAAAGAAATATGTAGTGAAAGCTCTCCTTCAAAATAGTTCCCAATAGTCCCATTTTGAAAGTAGATACTTTCCTTCCCTGAACCTAATTGGTAATTGGACACTCCTGCTTATTAATCTACCCAACTGTTTCTGAATATTAAAATGATCATGCAACTATGCTGGATGTGGAAGGAAGTAACAAACTGTAAACCCACAACTGTAACCTTCTATAAGTGAAGAGGACAATGGCCCCCCAAAAAGGAGACATTTTAATTAAATGCCTCCCTGTGGCTTTGCCTTTCTTCTTGTGTGCTCAGCTGGAGTAATCAGAGGAAAACCTGAAGGGAGCCTCCCCAGAAGCCTCACTCAGCCCCTTCCAGCTGAGTCTCACTCTATGTTGGCAACTGTGTCCACTGAGGAAGAAACTTGGCATGATCTGTAATGTACATCTGCTCTGAGGAATAGTCCCCCCTGAGAACCACCAGAAAACAGCCTATTCAAAAAGCAAAAAACTAAAAAATTAAAACCCTACTCACTTTAAAAGGAAGAAACAAGCAGCAATCATTTAAGAAATATTCCTTCTAAGTTACTGGCATATAACACAACTTCTTTAGAGATTCCCCTATATAAATGGTATGATTTATAATACCATAAAATTCACCCATTTGGAGCATACACATCAGATTAATAAATTTGTACAGTTCTGTAACCATCATCAGACTCAAGGATTAGAACACTTTCATGACCTCCAAAAATTCACTTATGTCCATCTGCCATAAATCCCTGCTCATACTTCCAGCCTTAGGCAACCTGCTTTTTGTTTCTACAGTTTTGCCTACTCTGTAAATTTCATATAAATGCAACCATACTATATATATTGTTTGGTTGGGAGGAGTCAAGATGGCGGAGAAGTAGCAGTCTGAGACGACATCAGGCAGCAGGAGATCAGCTAGATAGCTTATCAAACCATTCCGAACACCTACAAACCCAACAGGAGGTCGAAGAGAAGAAGAGAAACAATTCTAGAAGCAGAAAATCAATCACTTTCTGAAAGGTAGGACCAACAGAGAAGTGAATCCAAAGCAACGGGAAGATAGACCATGGGGGGAGGGGCCAGATCCCAGCAAGCGGCAGAGCAACGAAGCACAAAACCAGGACTTTTAAAAGTCTGCTCCATGGAGGGACATCGCTCCAGAGGCTAAACCAGGGTGAAGACCTTGTGGAGACAGCATGGCCTCAGGTCCCGTGGGGTCACAGAAGGATCGGGGGTGTCTGAGTGTCACAGAGCTCACAGGTATTAGAGCAGGGAAGCAGGCTACAGAGAGAGCCAAGGAGTGAGCTCTCAACTCGGGGTTACCTTGAAACATAATCCATGACACAGGCCAGTGCTCTGTGCGTGGGGTCCCCACAAGATCCTGGGAGACTCTGACCTGGAAGAGCTCAGGGATCTGCGGGGTTCAGAGACTCCAGGCAGGACTCTGTGCCAGAGACAGAAACGCTTGGTCACAGGCTGGGTGAGCTTGGAGCGCAGCCGGAGGCCAGTGAGACAGGAGTGATTGCACGATTTTCTCCAAGCGCGGCTGGAGGCTAGGGAGATGGGAGTGATTAAGCGCTTTTCTCTGAAGGCGCACTGAAGAGTCGGGCCCCGAGCTCTCGGCTCCTCCGGGCCAGAGATTGGGAGGTCACCATTTTCATTCCTGTCCTCCAGAACTCTACAGAAAGCGTTCAGGGAACAAAAGCTGCCAAAAGGAACCTGAGCAGATTACTTAGCCTGGCCCCTGGTAAGGGCAGTACAATTCCGCCTGGGGCAGAAACACTTGAAAATCACTACAACAGGCCCCTCCCCCAGAAGATCACCAAGAAATCCAGCCAAGACCAAGTTCACCTACCAAGAAGAACAGCGGAATTGCAGAGGAGGAGAAAGCAAAGCATGGAATTCATGGCTTTCTCCCCATGAATCTTTAGTCTTGCAAAGTTAATTAATTTTTTTAAATTTGTTTTCTCTTCTGCTAATTTTTTTAACTTTTACCCTTTCTTCTTTTAACGTTTAAACTAGTTTATCTTAATAACTTTCTTTAAAAAATCTTTTTTGAACCTTTATTATTATAGTCATATTTTATCCTTCATTGTATCTAACTTTATTCTTTGTATACACATAGGGTTTTTTCTTCTAAAAAATTTAAGGTACAAATTCTTCTAATAGATCAAAATACACCCTAAATCTAGCACTGGACTTAATCTAGTCTCCAGCCCAAGCAAGTTCTCTCCACTTTCTTTTTTTTATTCTCCCAAACAACTTACCTTATCAACTCCTTTCTTAGAAATTTAAAAAAAAATTTTTTCATCTTTATAGTCATATTCCATCCCTTCACTGTGTTTACCCTTATATATGCTTTTCATTCTTTAAAATTTGGGAGGTAGTTTCTTCTAATAGACCAAAATACTCTCAAAATTAAGTGGGTGACCCTGTTCTAGTCACCAGTCTAATATATATATATTTTTCTTTTTTTATATATTTTCTTTATTTGTGTTTTTTGTTTTAATTTCCTTTTCTCTTTTCTGAACTTCTTTTTCCTCCCTTTCTCCTCACCCCCACACGATTTGGGGTCTCTTCTGATTTGGTTATATCACATTTTCCTGGGGTCTTTGCCACCCTTTTAGTATTTCATTTGCTCCTTCATACATTCTTACCTGGACAAAATGACAAGGCAGAAAAACTCACCACAAAAAAAAGAACAGGAAGCAGTACTGAAGGCTAGGGACCTAATCAATACAGATATTGGTAATATGTCAGATCTGGAATTCAGGACAACGATTCTCAAGGTTCTAGCCGGGCTCAAAAAAGGCATGGAAGATATTAGAGAATCCCTGTACGGAGAAATAAAAGCCCTTTCTGGAGAAATAAAAGAAATAAAGTCTAATCAAGTTGAAATAAAAAAAGCTATTAATGAGGTGCAATCAAAAATGGAGGCTCTTACTGCTAGGATAAATGAGGCAGAAGAAAGAATTAGTGATATAGAAGACCAAATGACAGAGAATAAAGAAGCTGAGCAAAAGAGAGACAAACAACTACTGGACCATGAGGGGAGAATTTGAGAGATAAGTGATACCATAAGACAAAACAACATTAGAATAATTGGGAATCCAGAAGAAGAAGAAAGAGAGAGGGGAGCAGAAGGTATATTGGAGAGAATTATCATAGAGAATTTCCCTAATATGGCAAAGGGAACAAGCATCAAAATCCAGGAGGGGCAGAGAATCCCCCTCAAAATCAATAAGAATAGGTCCACACCCCGTCATCTAATAGTAAAATTTACAAGTCTTAGAGACAAAGAGAAAATCCTGAAAGCAGCCCAGGACAAGAAGTCTGTAACGTACAATGGTAAAAATATTAGATTGGCAGCAGACTCATCCACAGAGACCTGGCAGGGCAGAAAGAACTGGCATGATATATTCAGAGCACTAAACGAGAAAAACATGCAGCCAAGAATACTTTATCCAGCTAGGTTATCATTGAAAATAGAAGGAGAGATCAAAAGCTTCCAGGACAAACAAAAACTGAAAGAATTTGTAAACACCAAACCAGCTCTACAGGAAATACTGAAAGCGGTCCTCTAAGCAAAGAGAGACCCTAAAAGTAGTAGATCAGAAAGGAACAGAGACAATATACAGTAACAGTCACCTTACAGGCAATACAATGGCACTAAATTCATATCTCTCAATAGTTACCCTGAACGTAAATGGGCTAAATGCCCCAATCAAAAGACACAGGGTTTCAGAATGGATAAAAAAAACAAAACCCATCAATATGCTGCCTACAAGAAACTCATTTTAGACCCGAAGACACCTCCAGATTGAAAGTGAGGGGGTGGAAAACAATTTACCATGCTAATGGACATCAGAAGAAAGTTGGGGTGGCAATCCTTATATCAGATCAATTAGATTTTAAACCAAAGACTATAATAAGAGATGAGGAAGGACACTAAATCATACTCAAAGGGTCTGTCCAACAAGAAGATCTAACAATTTTAAATATCTATGCCCCTAACATGGGAGCAGCCAACTATATAAACCAATTAATAACAAAATCAAAGAAACACACTGACAATAATACAATAATAGTAGGGGACTTTAACACTCCCCTCACTGAAATGGACAGATCATCCAAGCAAAAGATCAACAAGGAAATAAAGGTCTTAAATGACACACTAGAGCAGATGGACATCACAGATATATTCAGAACATTCTATCCCAAAGCAACAGAATACACATTCTTCTCCAGTGCCCATGGAACATTCTCCAGAATAGATCACATCCTGGGTCATAAATCAGGTCTCAACCATTATCAAAAGACTGGGAACATTCCCTGCACATTTTCAGACCACTATGCTCTGAAGCTAGAACTCAATCACAAGAGGAAATTTGGAAAGAGCCCAAATACATGGAGACTCAACAGCATCCTGCTAAAGAATGAATGGGTCAACCAGGAAATTAAAGAAAATTGAAAAAAATCATGGAAACAAATGATAATGAAAACACAATGGTCCAAAATCTGTGGGACACAGCAAAGGCAGTCCTGAGAGGAAAATATATAGTGATACAAGCCTATCTCAAGAAACAGGAAAGGTCTCAAATACACAACCTAATCCTACACCTAAAGGAGCTCGAGAAAGAACAACAAAGAAAGCCTAAACCCAGCAGGAGAAGAGAAATAATAAAGATCAAAACAGAGCAAAGGATAATAGATAAATAAATAAATAGATAATAAATAATAAATGAATAATAAATAGATAAATAAATAGATAGATAATAAATAGATAATAGATAATAAAGAGCAAAAAATAATAAAGAGCAAAGGCGGCTGGGAGGCTCAGTGGGTTAAAGCCTCTGCTCAGGTCATGATCCCGGGGTCCTGGATCAAGCCCCACATCAGGCTCTCTGCTTAGCAGGCAGCCTGCTTCCTCCTCTCTCTCTCTCTGCCTGCCTCTCGGCCTGCTTGTGATCTGTCTATCAAATAAATAAATAAAACTTTAAAAAAAAAGATCAAAGCAGAAATCAATGAAATAGAAACAACAGAACAAATCAACGAAACTAGGAGCTGGTTCTTTGAAGGAATTAATAAGATTGATAAAACCCTGGACAGACTTATCAAAAAGAAAAGAGAAAGGACCCAAATAAATAAGATCATGAATGAAAGAGGAGAGATCACAACCAACACCAAAGAAATACAAACAATCATAAGAACATATTATGAGCAACTCTATGCCAACAAATTTGACAATCTGGAAGAAATGGATGCTTTCCTAGAGACATATAAACTGCCAAAACTGAACCAGGAAGAAATAGAAAACCTGAATAGGCCCATAACCAGCAAGGAGATTGAAACAGTCATCAAAAATCTCCAAATAAACAAAAGCCCAGGGCCAGATGGCTTCCCAGGGGAATTCTACCAAACATTTAAAGAAGAATTAATTCCTATTCTCCTGAAGCTGTTCCAAAAAATAGAAATGGAAGGCAAACTTCCAAACTCATTTTATGAGGCCAGCATCACCTTGATCCCAAAACCAGACAAGGATCCCATCAAAAAAGAGAATTACAGACGAATATCCTTGATGAACACAGATGCAAAAATTCTCACCAAAATACTATCCAATAGGATCCAACAGTACATTAAAAGGATTATTCACCATGACCAAGTGGGATTTATTCCAGGGCAGCAAGGTTGGTTCAACATCCGCAAATCAATCAATGTGATACAATACATTAACAAAAGAACAAGAACCATATGATATTCTCAATAGATGCTGAAAAAGCATTTGACAAAGTACAGCATCCCTTCCTGATCAAAACTCTTCAAAGTGTAGGGATAGAGGGCACATACTTCAATGTTATCAAAGCCATCTATGAAAAACCCACCACAAATATCATTCTCAATGGAGAAAAACTGAGAGCTTTTCCTTTAAGGTCAGGAACACGGCAGGGATGTCCGTTATAACCACTACTATTCAACATAGTACTAGAAGTCCTAGCCTCAGCAATCAGACAACAAAAAGAAATTAAAGGCATCCAAATCGGCAAAGAAGAAGTCAAACTATCGCTCTTTGCAGATGATATGATACTATATGTGGAAAACCCAAAAGGCTCCACTCCAAAACTGCTAGAGCTTGTTCAGGAATTCAGTAAAGTGTCAGGATATAAAATCAATGCACAGAAATCAGTTACATTTCTTTACACCAACAACAAGACAGAAGAAAGAGAAAATAAGAAGTCAATCCCATTTACAATTACACCCAAAATCATAAGATACCTAGGAATAAACCTAACCAAAGAGGCAAAGAATCTATACTCAGAAAACTATAAAGTACTCATGAAAGAAATTGAGGAAGACACAAAGAAATGGAAAAACGTTCCATGCTCATGGATTGGAAGAATAAATATTGTGAAAATGTCTATGCTACCTAAAGCTATCTACACATTTAATGCAATGCCTATCAAAATCCCATCCAATTTTTTTCAAAGAAATGGAACAAATAATCCTAAAATTTATATGGAACCAGAAAAGACCTCGAATAGCCAAAGGAATATTGAAAAAGAAAGCCAAAGCTGGTGGCATCACAATTCCAGACTTCAAGCTCTATTACAAAGCTGTCATCATCAAGACAGTATGGTACTGGCACAAAAACAGACACATATATCAGTGGAACAGAATAGAGAGTCCAGAAATACACCCTCAACTCTATGGTCAACTAATCTTCAACAAAACAGGAAAGAATGATCAATGGAAAAAAGACAGCCTCTTCAACAAATGGTTTTGGGAAATTGGACATCAACATGCAGAAAAATGAAATTGGACCATTTCCTTATACCCCACAGGAAAATAGACTCAAAATGAATGAAGGACCTCAATGTGAGAAAGGAATCCATCAAAATCCTTGAGGAGAACACAGGCAGCAACCTCTTCAACCTCAGCCTCAGCAACTTCTTCCTAGGAACAACACCAAAGGCAAGGGAAGTAGGGAGAAAATGAACTATTGGAACTTCATCAAGATCAAAAGCTTTTACACAGCAAAGGAAACAGTTAACAAAACCAAAAGACAACTGACAGAATGGGAGAAGATACTTGCAAACAATGTATCAGATAAAGGGCTAGTATCCAAAATCTATAAAGAGCTTAGCAAACTCAACACCCGAAGAACAAATAATCCAATCAAGAAATGGGCAGAGGACATGAACAGACATTTCTGCAAAGAAGACATCCAGATGGCCAACAGACATATGAAAAGGTGCTCCACATCACTGGGCATCAGGGAAATACAAATCAAAACCACAATGAGATACCACCTCACACCACTCAGAATGGCTAAAGTGAACAAGTCAAGAAATGACAGATGCTGGCAAGGATGTGGAGAAAGGGGAACCCTCCTACACTGTTGGAGTAGTTGCATTACTGGGTATTTACCCTAAAGATACAAATGTCGTGATCCGAAGGGGCACGTGCACCCGAATGTTTATAGCAGCCATGTCCACAATAGCCAAGTAATGGAAAGAACCTAGATGTCCATCAACAGATGAATGGATGAAGAAGAGGTGGCATATATTTATATATATATATATATATACATATATATATACAATGGACTACTATGCAGCCATCAAAAGAAATGAAATCTTGCCATTTGTGACAACATGGATGGATCTTGAGGGTATTATGCTTAGCGAAATAAGTCAATCGGAGAAAGACAACTATAATATGATCTCCCTGATATGAGGAAGTGGAAATGCAACGGGGGTGGGGGTTAAGGGGGTAGGAAAAGGATAAATGAAACAAGATGGAATCGGGAGGGAGAGACAAACCAAAAGAGACTCTTAATGTCATAAAACAAACTGAGGGGGGTGGGGGTAGGGGTTTTGAGAGAGGGTGGTGGGGTTACATTATATGTTTATATAAAAATTTTAAAAAAAATTTTTTTAAAACAAATACATTGTTTGGTTTGCGAGGCTTCTTTCACTTACCATGTTTTTGAAGTTAATTCATGTCGTTGCATATATAAGAAGTTGACTTCTTTTTATTGCTGAGTAGTATTCCATTGCATAGGTATTTTGTTTATCCATTCTATATTTGACGGACATTTGAATTGTTTCCAAATACTTAGAGACATTATGAGTAACATGAACATTTAGACAGAAGTCTTTATTGGACATATGATTTCATTTCTCTTGAGCAGATACTGTACCTAGAAAATAAATTGCTGGGTCACATGATTCATATATATTCACCTTTTTAGGAAACTGCAGGCAATTTTTTTTAAGTAGTTGTATCATTTTCCATTTCGTTCAGCAAGATATGAGGATTCCAGTTGCTTTATAACCCCAATAACACTTAGTATTCTCAGTCTTTTCTGATTACATATGTTCTAATAAGTGTGTAGTGGTTTCCCAGTGGGGTTTTAATTTGCATTTCCCTAATGACTAAAACTGTTGAACAGCTTATTTACTATTCATAGATCTTTTTTGGTGATCTATTCAAAATCTTACATTTTTTTAGATTGGGTTGTGTGTCTTCAGATGTAAGGTATTTTTTAATACTCTGGAAGTCCCTTATCAGATATATAATCTGCAAATATCTTCTCCCTTTCTTTTTGTATATCCTTTCCTCTTCATTTTATTAATGCTATCCTTTGTAGAATTTTAATTTATCTTTTATGTTTATGTCTTTTGTTTTCTAAGAAATCCAAGATCACAAATATTTTCCTCCCTGTTTAATTCTAGAAGTATGATAATTTCAGCTCTGATATTTAGATCTATGATCCATTTCAGAACTTCGTGTATAGTATAAAGTAACAGTTGAGGTTTATTAATTTGCTTATAGGCACCCAATTTTTCCAGCACCATTTGCTGAAAAAAACTAATTTATTCCACTAAATTATCTTGCAGGTTTGTCAAAAATGAAGTGACTATAAAGTAAATATATTTCTGGATCCTTTGTTCTATTCAATGATCCATAGTTTACAATACCAATAGCACTGTGTGGATTACTATAACTTTATAGTAAGCTTTGAAAATTAAGTATCACAAGTCTTCCAACATCATCCTTCTTTCAAAATTATTTTGTTTACTCTAGGTACTTTGCATTTCCATTTAAATTTTAGGATCCAGGGATGCCTCGTGGGTTAGTCAGCTAAGTATCTGCCTTTGGTTCAAGTCATGATTCCAGAGTCTTGGGATCAAGCCCCACATTGGGCTCTCTACTCAGCAAGGAGCCTGCTTCTCCCTCTCCCTCTGCCTGCTGCTCTCCCTGCTTGTGCTCCCTCCCTGTCTCTCTGTCAAATAAATAAATAAAATCTTTTAAAAAATAAATAAATAAATTTTAGGATCCATGTACCAATCCCTATAAAAAGATTGCCAGGAATTTGATAGGGATTCTGTTGAATCTACAGATCAGTTTTGAGAAGAACTGCCATTTTACCTGAACTAAGTCTTCTATCTAATCCATGAACATAGTATATCTCCCCACTTATTTAGGTCTTCATTAATTTCTCTCCGTAATGCTTTGTAGTCTTCAGCATAGTTTTTAACTCTTTTTTGTTAAATTTATACATAAGTATTTTATTCTTTTTGGTTCCATAGTTAACAATAATATTTTTTCATTTTATTTTTGGATTGTTAATTATTAATAGATAAAAATAATTGATTTTTGTATAGTGATCTTCTGTCTTATTATCTTGCCAAGACTGACTATTAATCTAACAGCCTTTTGACAGATTCTTTAGGATTTCCTACATACAAGTCATATTGTCTGTGAATAAAGCAACTTCTTATCTTCTAATGTACCTCTTTAATTTCTTATTCTCACCTTATTGCATTGAGTAGAATCTCCAATGCAATGCTGAATGAAAGTGCCAAGAACAGACCTTCTTGTCTCCTTTCAAATCTTAAGGACAGAAACCATTCAAGCCTTTAATATTAAGCATGATATTAACTATATCAGCATTAACTATATCAGCCCTTTATCAGCATGAGAAAATTCTCATCTATTCTTAACTTGTTGAGAAATTTTACGATAAATATTGTATGTTTTCATTTTTTTATATCTGTTGAGATAATCATATGGTTTCTGTCCTTTATTCCAATAATATCACACAAATCAATATTCGATAAGTCAGCCTTGCAGTATAAGAAGCTTCGAAGTTACCACTCTATCCTAACAAGTAAAATGCCGAAGGAAAAAAAAAACCAAAAACCTGAAAAGTCAAAAAGTTTTCTTAGGCCAAAGGACAAACTGCTACCCCAAAAGTTGGAAAGACAGAGAGGTGGAAACAGAGAATCATGGCTTACTGGAGCAGAAATACAGGAAAAGTCTGCAAGGACCAGTGATGGTATAGGAAAACCTGAACAATAATTGACATATGGTGGAAATTCAATACAGAAAAATCTGAGAGACTAAAAACTCCAGAGGGACCCAGTCATCATGCACTCTACATTTTTGTGAATTTTACCTCCAAAAGTTCCATGTTCTTACTATGAATACTGGAGGAAAGTCCCTTATGCTTCTGGCAGGGGCAGAGAAAAAGGAACCATTTTGAAATACAAAGGTTTCTGTTCTTCTTCAAAAATTTGCCCTCAGGAGAAACAATTTTACCAGAACCTAACCTACTGAGGTTTAACTAGAGCCTAACCTACCAAGGGAAGGGAAGTACCAATTCCAGTTCCCTCTAGCCGTCATGTCCCATCTGAGGAGGGGGAAAACTAAGAAGCACTGGAGAAGTTCACACTCAACAACACACTGAGACCTAATCATAGGACTGTGGAACAGTTCCCCTGTCCCCACACCTGATCACCATATTACTAAAGCCTTTCTTACCACAGTTCCTTTTACCCTGTAAAAGGGTAAAAACAAGAAATCAAAAGGCATACTAAAAGGCAAAAAGCACAGTTTGAAAATATTGAAAAAGTGCCAGAACCAGATACAGCAAGAATATTCAGATTATCAGACCAGGGTTTTTGTTGTTTTTTCTTTTCAACTGTTATCAACATACTAACGGATTTAATGGAAAAAGGAGGCAATGTACAAGAATAGATGGAAAATGTAAGCAGAGAGATGGAAATTCTAAGGAAGAATTTAAAAAGAAATGCTAGAGATCAAGAACACTATAAGAGAAATGAATGGTGGACACATCTAAAAAATCTCTCAGCTTGAGAATATGACAAAAGAAACTTCCAAAACTGAAAGCAAAGGGTAAATTAAAAAAGACGGAAAAAAACTGTTGTCCAAGAACTATAGGACAACTACAAGAGGTAGAACATTCACATAAGGAAATAAGTAAAGGAGAAGAAAAAGATAAATCAACCTTGCATTCACAGAATAAACATGATTTGGCTAGGGTGATAATCGTTTTTATATGTTGCTAGACTCAGGTTACCAATATTTTGTTGAGGAGCATTGCTTCTATGTTCATAAGAGATACTGGTCCATAGTTTTCTTTTTCTGTGATGTCTTTGTCTATCTTTACATAATGGTAACAGTGGCTTCATTAAATGAGTTGGGAAGAAGTTTTGCTGGATCTATTTTCTGAAAAAGTTTGTACTGAATTAGTATTATATCATCCTTAAATATTTTATAGAATCCCCAGGTTAAACTACCTAGACCTGGGCTCTTCTCTGTGGGATATTATTCTTTCAATTATTCAATTTAATAAACCTTTATTGGATACCCATGACATATGAAGTTTTGTAGCTGTCTTTGAGGAAGTACAATTTCCTATTTTTATGGAGTTTACAATCTAATATAAAGAAAAAAAATCCCAATTTTTTGTATCAAATAGTACTTAATCCAAAGCACTGTTTGATACAAACACTCTGGTGAACAAAGCATTGCACTGAGGCTTGCATTCAAATTCAGCCTCTGTCACTACCCAGTAGTTTGGCCTTCATCATTCAAACATTCTAAGCCACCATTTCTTCACTGTAAATGGAGAGAGTTACACTAGAACATCTGTAAGATCCTTCTAGTATTTAAGTAATTTAGTCTATGGTGAAAGCACAAAAATGAATTTTACCACAAATGATAATGTGAGAAAAACTTTTATTATAACTCATACTAGAGACCAAATAGTGTTCCTAATTTATAAGGAGATCCTAGAAATAAAGAAGAAACTCACAGTGCAATAGAAAAAATTTTAAAAAGATGCTAGAAAAAAAAATACAAATGGTCCTTAAACACATGAAAAGTCATATCAAATCAACTGTATACTAAGAACAACCAATTAGAAAATGTAGACTGAAAATTATAAACATTTAAATAGCAATAAAAGACATCAAATATCTTTGGATTCATCTAATAAATTTTGGTTAAGAGTTCTCTACTGAAAACTACAAGACAGTGCTCAGAAAAACTAAAGAAGGCTTCAAAAATATTCATGACTAAAAAATGAGACAGCCAATTTCCCCCAAAATTTATTTGTAAATTCAGTACAATCCAAATTTTCAGCTGGGATTTTCCACAGTTACTCTAAAATTTATATGGAAATGCAAAGGGCCTAGAAGAGCAAATATGTTTTCAAGGAAGAATAAAACTGGTGGATTTACACAACTACATGTCAATACTTTGAAAAAAACTGCAATAATTAAGGCAATGTACTCTGTGTACTGAAAGAACAGAATAAAGAGCCCAGAAACAGACTCAAACATACATGGTCACTGGTTTACAGAAGACACACCACTGAGTTCAGAAGGGAAAGGATGACCCCTTTCCTTCCATAAATAGTGCTGACTATTGGATACGTAATAGAAAAAAGATGTATCTTGACCCTTAAATTACACAATGCACAAAAATTAATTTGAAAAGGGTCATAGACCTAAATGTGAAAGATTAAAAAATAGAGCTTCTGAAAGAAAACATTTTAAGAGAACATCTTCATGACCTTGGGATAAGCAAAGCCTTATACAGAAAACACCAACTATTAAAAAAAGATTGAGGGACGCCTGGGTGGCTCAGTGGGTTAAGCAGCTGCCTTCAGCTCGGGTCATGATCCCAGCGTTCTGGGATCGAGTCCCACATCGGGCTCCTTGCTCGGCAGTGAGCCTGCTCCTCCCTCTGCCTCTGCCTACCACTCTGTCTGCCTGTGCTCGCTCCTGCTCTCTCTCTGACAAATAAATAAATAAAATAAAATAAAATAAAAAAAGATTGATAAATTCATCTTAATTTAAATTAAGACCCTTAGTACTCCAAAAGATAGTGTTAAGAGAGTGAAGGCAGAATACAAGCCCAACTAAAATTAATAAAAGGTTTGAGGGACGCCTGGGTGGCTCAGGTGTCCGGGCGGCTGCCTTCGGCTCAGGTCATGATCCCAGCATCCTGGGATCGAGTCCCACATCGGGCTCCTTGCTCAGCGGGGAGCCTGCTTCTCCCTCTGCCTCTGCCTGCCTCTCTGTCTGCCTGTGCTCACTCCTGTGCCCTCTCTCTATCTGACAAATAAATAAATAAAATCTTAATAAAAGGTTTGAAAGACACTCATAAAAAAGAATGTTCAGGCACCTAAGTGTCTCATTCAGTTAAGACTCCAACTCTTGGTTTTGGCTCAGGTCATGATCTCAGGGTCATGAGCCCCACTCCACACTCAGCGCAGAGACTGTTGAAGATTCTCTCTCTTTCCCTCTCCTTCTGCCCCTCCACCCCCAGCACAGTCTCTCTCTCTCTCTCAATCTCTCTCTCAAATAAATAAATAAGAATATCCAAAAGATCAATAAACAAATGAATAGGTACCCAACAATATTAGTCATCAGGGAAATATAAATTAAAACCACAATTAAATACCACTACACCTTTACCGGATTGGCTAAAATTATATAGACTGATAACACACCAACTCTTAGCAAGGCTATGGAACAACTTGAACTCTCATACATCGCCGCTGGCAGTACAAAGTAATACAACTGCTTTGGAAAACTACTGGATCTACTAAAGCTAAATACACCAGCAACCTTAATCCTGGGTTTATCCCCAAAGAAAACATATACAATATATCTTATAAAACACATACTAAAATTTCTTAGTGCAGCTTTATTCATTATAGCCTAAATCTAGACACACCTAAAAATGTCCATCTCCTAGAAAATTGGTATAAATTGTTGTATATTTAACAAAAATATATAAAGCTAATAAAAAAATGAATTGATGTTTACATGCAAAAACATGGACAAATCTCTCAGACATGAAGTTTAGGAAAGAAGCCAGACGTAATAAAACACACACTATATGACATCAGTTTTATAAAATTAAACTACTAATCTATGTGATGGAATTCAGTATGATGGTTAGTAGTGAGCAAAAAGGGGCAAGAGCCAATTGTCCAGGGTACTAGAAATGTTTTAAGCTTATCTTGGTGATGGTTATATGGGTTTCTACATATTCAAAAATTCATCAAGGTGTAAACTCAACATTTGTGTAGTTTACTGTATGTATATTTTACTTCAAAAAATGCTAAGAATGCTCAAAATCATCTAAGATAAATATAAATGAAAACTACCTTGAGATACTATTTATTGCATATTAATGGCAAAAGAAAAAAAAAAGAAAATCCAAAAAGTTATTTGATATGCTCTCTTGTCTAAGCTAAGGGGAAGTTCAAACTAACATCGTTTTGTTTTGTTTCTTTAAAGATTTTATTTATTTATTTATTTATTTGACAGAGAGAGAGAGAACACAAGCAGGGGGAGCTGGAGAGGGAGAAACAGGCTCCCTGCTAAGCAGGGAGCCGGATGTGGGCCTCGATCCCAGGAACCTGGGATCATGACCTGAGCGGAAGGTAGCCACCTAATGACTGAGCCACCCAGGCACCCTCAAACTAACATTGTTAATGGGAATGCAAAAATGCTGCAATCTATATAAAGCACTGACTGCATCTACTCTTTGTCAATCTCACTCTGGAATCTGTACCCATATGAAGTAATATATATATATATATGATTAATTCATGACATTGTTTAAAATAGGAAAAAATTTTAATTGACCCAAGAGTTCAGCAAGAGGGGACCGGTTAAAAAAATTTCTTATATCCATGCAACAGAATAGTATGTAACTGTCAAAAAACAAACAAGTCCTATGTATTACTATGTGCTATATGACATATTAGGCAACTGTAAAAAAATATGTAATTATTTTTTTAAAAAAGGAAGATGCCTGTGTACCAAAATGGAGAGCTCTCCAAGATACTTTACTAAATGGAAAACATGGTACAGAACAATGAATACAGAATACAATTTTTTAATAAAAGAGCAGAAAATGAAATATATATTTACATTTTCATTTTTGTGCCTACTAAAACAATGAAAGTTAAACAAGAAACTAATAAAAATTGTTACCACAGGATGGTGGGGGTAGGTAATAGGATAGATAAGGGAGACTTCTCAATATATATTGTTTGGAAATAATGTTGACTTTTTTTTAAAGATTATTTATTTATTTATTTGACAGACAGAGATCACAAGTAGGCAGAGAGAAGCAGGCAGAGAGAGAAGGGAAAGCAGGCTCCCCGCTGAGCAGAGAGCACTCGATCCCAGGACCCTACGATCATGACCTGAGCCGAAGGCAGAGGCTTTAACCCACTGAGCCACCCAGGCGCCCCTAATGTTGACTTTTGAAGCATGTAAGTATCTTAACTATTTTTTAAAAAGAACTTGAAACTATTTAAAAAGAACATGAAAAAAAAAATGAGGTGTATTTAAATACTGCTACTGAAATTCAGCCAGGGGAAAAAAATGAAGATTTATATCAGCTAAGAAATTATTTTTGGAGAAACAACTTTATAGGGTTTTTGAAAGATGGGTATGGCCTGATTTGACATCTACTTTCACATTTCAAAGTGGAAGGGAACTTCACTTTGAAATCTTGTCACCTTAGTCAAAATGTTCTGTTGAATATTGTGTTGCTTGCTTCATTAAGGATAGTGGTCACTTCTGAGAAGTGAGGGAGAGAAACAGGGGTGGGGTTGGGAGAATTTCAGAGGGGTCTGAACTACATCTACATTTTATTTTTTTTAAATATATGTAATATAATAAAAGACATGAAGCAAAAAATGACAACACAGAAAGATCTGACAAACTTAGATGGTAAGGTGAAAAAAAGTTCAATTGTGTCCTTTATATTGAAGACGCCAGGGGCCTCTAAGAAGAACAATAGATCTATTTAAGATAAAACATTTCCTTATTTATTGTGGACAAGAAATATGGGGAAGAATAAACATGTCTGAGGCCAAAAAAAAAAAAAAAACCAATATCACAAACAAAAACTACAACAACAACAACACAGAAGAGTCTGGCTCATCAAGAAGTTGCAGTAAAGCCAGCTAAGGATGCTAAGCTGTGAGTGTTCAGAACAGAGCAAAACTGAGCCTTCATGAGTACCCTGCTGCTGAGTGGGACCAGGGCCAGAACATCAAATGTCAGACTTCATGTGAGGGCATCAATTTGTAAACAACCAGAGCCTATTTTTCTTGTAGTTCCTTGTAGGCAATGAACACAGTTTCCAAATTGAAAACTAGACCAAGTAACCATGAAGTCTTCAGAGACAACATTTTGTACATATTTCATGATTTCTTTTTAGGGAAATGCACAAGGTCTAATTACACAAGCTGTTTATTCTCCTCATTAGCCTTTTGGGTTTCAGCATGTGTGGATTTTCTTAAGATTTTCTCACTATTAAATCAGGCAAATTCATACTGGAGGAAGCCAGATTCCAGCATGCAGCTTCTACAGCAGATTTCCAAGCTACCCAAACCCATGGGGTAATCAAAAACATTTTGTCTGCTGCTATATGGCTTTTTTATTTCCTCCTGCAAATAGCTGTAGCAGGATTCATGTCAACAAATACCCCCCCACAGGTTTAGCCTGCTTAACTGCAGTCTCCTGACTGCACTTGGTAAAGGTGACAAGAACAGAGGGTGAATAGAATAGATTATTAATATAAATAAATAATACCTTATATTATTCAAATTATTTCCCTTACATTATTCCAAATTTCAAAGCACTTCTACATATTTGATCCTTATAATAACTCATTGGGGAAGCAAAGCATTTTGCATTCCATTTTACAGATGAGGAAAGCTAAGGTACAGGGAAGTCAAGTGGCTAGTCAAGAAGTTATACAGCTCGTAAGTGGCAGGAACCCAAACTCTTATCTTTGGGCCCTAGTCCAGAGTTCTTTCCACTATGCCAAATGTCCAGCAAGTTCAACCCAAAAAAGTGAACAAAAGAGTACAAATTTCTTTCTATCCATAATATACAAATTCTCACACAGTCATGGTTCCCAGTATATCTAGTTCCTAGATGTTCTGGAGACCATTCTTTACCCAGATCTCTCTTTTCCCTCTTTGGCCTGCCAAAGATCTAAATTTTAATATTAAAAGTCATTCCTCTGGCTAAAAAGCTGGACTTCACCTTGTTAGCCCATTTTTCTCAGTATTTTTCCTCAGGTATATGCATCAGAAATGAACTGGGAATATGTTAAAAATATAAATTCCTATGTGCATCATCCTAGATCCATGGAATCCGATTCTCTTGGGGGAGGGGGTAATTTAAGAAGGAACATTTTTTAAAAGCTCCCTCCATGCACTGTTAAGTTTTAAAGTTAAAAATCACTGTTCTCAGACATTTCTGCAAAGAAGACATCCAGATGGCCAACAGACACATGAAAAAGTGCTCCACATCACTGAGCATCAGGGAAATACAAATCAAAACCACAATGAGATACCACCTCACACCAGTCAGAATGGCTAAAATTAACAAGTCAGGACATGATAGATGCTGGCAAGGATGCAGAGAAAGGGGAACCCTCTTACACTGTTGGTGGGAATGCAAGCTGGTGCAACCACTCTGGAAAATAGCATGGAGGTTCCTCAAAACGTTGAAAATAGAGCTACCCTACAACCCAGCAATTGCACTACTGGATATTTACCCTAAAGATACAAACATAGTGATCCGAAGGGGCATGTGCACCTGAATGTTTATAGCAGCAATATACACAATAGCCAAACTATGGAAAGAATCTAAATGTCCATCAACAGATGAATGGATACAGAAGAGGTGGTATATATATACAATGGAATACTATGCAGCCATCAAAAGAAATGAAATCTTGCCATTTGTGACAACGTGGATGAAACTAGAGGATATTACGCTTAGCGAAATAAGTCGTTCAGAGAAAGACAACTATCATATGATCTTCCTGATATGAGAAAGTGGAGATGCAATGTGGGGGGCTTGGGGGGTAGGAAAAGACTAAATGAAACAAGATGGGATCAGGAGGGAGACAAACCATAAAAGACTCTTAATGTCACAAAACAAACTGAGGGTTGCCGGAGGGAGAGGTGTAGGGAGAGGGTGGTAGGGTTATAGACATTGGGGAGGGTATGTGTTATGGTGAGTGCTGTGAAGTCTGTAAAACTGGCGATTCACAGACCTGTACCCCTGGGACTAATAATACATTATATGTTTATTAAAAATTTTAAAAATTATTTAAAAAAAGAATCACTGTTCTCAGCAATGAAAAGCCCAAGATGTTTTGAATCAAAGACTAGGACTATCAAGGAATTATTTTAAAAAACATACCTGGAAGCAATGTTTAATATGTGCTGGACTGAACAGACTGGAGAACTGGTCTGACGTTATAGCAGCAGCCCAACCTGAGAAGCAGGATGGGTAAGACGTATAAATACAGGAATAGAAAGAAAAGCTCTAAGGGTAATATATAAGTCACTATAATTTCCTTTCTTTGTCTTCTACAAAATGTCTATACTTAGTATACATTATTTCTTTCACTTTACCTAGGCTCCATTACCCACTACCAAGAGGCCAAGTTGATTCTGTGAGCATATTTCATGGGTGCCACAGTTCAGCTCCTCTCCCTTTGTGTGTGCTACACTTCATATAAGGGGATTTAGCTACAATTCATGCAAGATGGCTTAATTAGTCTCCTGTGACTAAAATTGAGCTCCTTTGCTAAATTCATTTAGATGAGAAGAAAAGGTAGTGAGTTACCAATAGTGGTGTCCAAAGCATTTCAAATTCAATTTTTAAAACTCTAATTCTCCAGCCTTTCCAAGTGTGCTGATGAAGTTCTTGAGAGCATCACTTTACAAATCATTCGGTGTGACTCACATTTTGTTCCCAGAATGCGTGGCCTAGGAAAGCTCTCATTTTCATTTGTTTCCCTTTGCCCTTTGTTCTCACTTCCCCTCTTCTCTGTCTTGCCTCTTTTTTCTCTCTTTGTATATATAAAACACATTCGAATAATGCCAGTGTTAATCTTGATGATTTAAATGTTTTCATTTCCTCAGAAAATCAGAAATCACGTCAGCTAGTTCATTCTCCCGCTGACTTGCTATAGGAGCCTGAGTAATTCAATCCCCATAGCTAGCTAGAGCTCCATTTCCTTCTTTCATTTTACAGATAAGACTACTGGTATTCAAGCTCCCACCAAGTCAAATATTCTACAATTCTGAGTTGACTTCTCTGGATCTCTTCCAGCAACATGAAAGTTTAAAATCTCTAGATCCAAATTACTCTTTGGTTCATTTGAGTTCAGAGCATTTAAAATGTCTATAAGAGAGTACACTAGAGTCTTGAGCTACAGCAGTGGAGCTATAATAAAGTTGGTTTAGCTACTTAACTGTCTGCCCACACATATTTCTCACTGCAACTTCTTTAATCAGGTCTAGCGAAACTAGGTAAGGGAAAGGAATCTTAATGAAATAAGCAGTCCTCTTAGCATCTGGTCACATCTGAGAAACGTCACAGGCCTTTATTCACCACAAGGTCTCTCTATGGGTAATTTCCCATTGTCTTCTCCCTCTAACCATCATACTCACCAAGAAACATGTGATGATTCCAAGGACACATATGGCACAGCATTAGCAATACTAAGATGAACATGTTTCCTGCTTTCCCAGAGTTAGCTAGAGTGATGGGGACAGTGAAAGGAGGAAGTGGTTTAAGTTGTCATGAATCTTCAAAATGTCAAAATGCACCTTCTCATCAAATTAAAGCAGCATAAAGTTTGGGTTTGGCTTCATTGTTTTTTTTTCCCTTTGGCTTTTTAAAAAAAAAATGCATGGATATTAAACATACATTAAGTAAAAAGCCATAACCTGGTGTCTATACTTCTGAAAGTCCTATCCCATTTCCCAGTGATGAGACAGCACTCTTATGATATCCTAATTTAAGATCCACCACAATATGGACATAGTATTCACTCATCTTGTATTTGACAAGTATTTATTAAATGCCTATTATGTGCCAGGCACTATACAAAGAGTTAGGAATACTCCAGTGAATAGGACAGATAGAGTCTGCTTTCATGATGGTTAAATTCATGGGGGGGGAGGATGTATGAAAAATATTAGTCAAACATCCACAGGAATAAAATGTAAAATGTATTATACAGGTATATTTTACATACACATATACACACATACACACACACATTTAGAAAAAAGTCAGGAAGTATCTATACTTAACTGCTAATGGTAGTAACTAAGAAGGGGGGAAGATTATATAATTTTTTCCTTTTATTCATTATAATCTCTTAAATATCCTCTGATTTTTTTAAAAAAATATTTATTTATTTAAGAGAGAAAGAGAGAGTAGGGGGAGGGACAAAAAGACAGGGAGAGGGAGAAAAGCAGACTCCCCACTAAGTGCAGAGCCTGACCAGGGCTCCATCCCAGGAACCTGAGATCATGACTTGAACAGAAATCAAGAGTCAGACACTTAACTGACTGAGCCCCCCAGGCAAACCCCTCTGATTTTTTTTTTTTTTTTTTGGCAAGCATTACATTTTTTTTAAAGATTTTATTTATTTATTTGACACAGAGAGAGAGATCACAAGTAGGCAGAGAGGCAGGCAGAGAGAGAGAAAGAGAGGAGGAAGCCGGCTCCCCACCGAGCAGAAAGCCCGATGTGAGGCTCGATCCCAGGACCCTGAGATCATGACCCAAGCCAAAGGCAGAGGCTCAACCTACTGAGCCACCCAGGCAACCCAGCATTACATCTTTGAGGAAAAAAAGCCAATGCAAATATTTCATGCTTTTGAAGATTTATTGACATAGGGAAATGTCATATATTACTAAAATTTAAAGTTGCAAAACAGCATGTATAATCAGATTTTGTTTTGATTATATATGCAATAATAACAAACTAGAAAGACCTATACCAAAATACTAATAGCAATTACCTCTGGTGCAATAAGAGATCACTTTGGTTTTTATGCTTTTAAAAAATTACCCAAGCTTTCTACATTGAGCATGTATTAACTTTTTACTAATTTTACCTTTGAAATCATAGCTCCTCTGGGGAGCATTCTCTGACCATCAGCACCCTTAACTCAAATGCTCTCCCTTGGCTGAATGTTTATAAAACTGGGTGAATCTATTGCCATTTTAACACTGTGACATACTGTTCATAATTATTTTTCTTGTGAGAGAAGCATCAAGTTTCGATTTCTTTCACCTACACTAGTATTTGATCGTGGTCAGTAAATACTAGGAGTTTAACTAATTACTCTCAAATCCTACCAGGACACATTGCCAGCAGTGTTTAGGGCTGGGTTTGGAGTTACAATGGCAGTAGCACTTCCCAACAGTCCCCATACTTTATTCCGAGCTTTCCCCTAGAATGCCTGTCATTTTCATCTTCTCACACAGAGGGCACCTCCAAGGGGTAGAAACTCATTTCTAAACTGTGAGCTTTTCTGCCTCAGCCCATCAAGGTTCACTGCAAAAAGGAGAACCAGCACACGGAACAGAAGGAAAGGGCCCATTATTATAGAACATAATTTATTACCCACAGGATTCCTGAGTCACTGCTGCAGGGCAAGAAAATAGAGATTCAGAGAATCTTGAACCTTGAAGGGAGGCAAGTGTGAAGCTCAAGTTTACTAAGAAGAAACAGGGCACAGAGATAAAAAGTGACATACCCTGGGTCCCACAACAAACTGGCTGAGTCCCTTCTCCCACTGCAGCAGGCTGAGAGATAAACTAAAATACAAAAAAAAAAAAAAAAAAAAAAGAGCACAAAAAAAAAGAACAATAATGGAAATGGGAAACTGTCACATATGCCTCGGATTCTGTACTATTTGAATCTTTTACAAGGAAATGACAATATATCTAAATTGATTATTAATGTTCAAATCTAATGAAGATATACCTTTTTAAAATAAAAATACCTGAGGGGCACCTGGGTGGCTCAGTGGGCTAAGCCTCTGCCTTCAGCTCAGGTCATGATCTCAGGGTCCTGGAATCGAGCCCCGAATCCGGCTCTCTGCTCAGCGGGGAGCCTGCTTCCTCCTCTCTCTCTGCCTGCCTCCCTGACTACTTGTGATCTCTGTCAACCAAGTAAATAAAAAAATAAAATTTAAAATAAAAATACCTGAAAAACAATGATTTTTACAGATAACATTGGCTCTCTGGACAGATTTCTGGGACTGTTTGTTGGGCTTCTTACCAAATTCATGCATCCTCCGGCAGCAGAGTACTGTGGTTAAGAGAATGGACTCCAGAATCAAACAGGCTCAAGTTTGTATATAAACTTTGCTTCTTACTTTAGCTTTGTGATTCAGGCAAGTTAATTAACCTATTTGTGCCTCTGTATCCTTAGCAGGAAAATGGAGATAATAACATTACATAGCTCACAAGGTAAGAATTTAAAAAGATGATGCATGAAGGTGCTCCAAACAGTGCCTGGAGCAGAGCAGCTGCTCACTTTGCCTACTCGTTTTTCATCATCACATTCCTTCAGGCTACTGTTCTTACTATCACCACTCCCAGGCTGTTTTTGTGATACAGGACAGAAGCCACTTCTCACTCATCTGCTTTATTCAGATTGCTCTTGTTCCCCAGAATGGCCTCTCCTCTCCTTTCTATCCATCAAAAGTCTACATTTTCTTCCAGACTCAGCTCAAGATTCATCCCTCCAAAATTATCCCCAAATCAGCATCAAAAAAAAAATTCCCCTCTCCAAATGGTGATTACTTATTGGGAGAGTGGCCATATATTTAAATATAATGAGCAAACACAGTAAGAGATACAGGGTAAAGGAAAGACCTTGAGCTTCTAAGTCAGAAGGCTCTAAAAATTGCTAATCTGCCAACTTCCAGCAGTGTGACCTGGAACTAATCACCTTAAATTCTCTGAGCCTTCATTTCTTCAATCTGTTAAATAAGTTTCATATTCCCTCCGGCCATTTCTTCTGTCAGGAACAGCCGGATATAGAAAAGCATTAAGGATAAAAGCAAGCAAAAAAAAAAAAAGGAAGAAAAATGGAAGAATCAAGGATAGACCCTCCCACCCCCCAAAAAAATGGCAAGGAGGGTGTGAGGACTGACAAGATGGACAGAGCTCAGCTGAGGGGAACAGTTCAGGGGACTATATTCCCATCCTTAGGAGAAAAAGCAGTTATGATTACTATGGCCAGAGTCAGGGAGGCCCCATACTTCGAGACTGGTGAAGATAATAGTTTCTGTCAGAAAGTAAAGCAGATGACCTTGGTATCAGTTAGGAAGAGACCTGAAAAGGAAAGGAAAAGGCAAGAACTTAGTTTCACAAAAGTATCAATTGATAGCCTAACTCGGATGCTTAGATACAAGCTATATAACCAAGATCTGTTTTATATTGAATTCAGCATATAATATTTGAGGCATATTATGATAGTGCACCAATTTTTAGCTCC
>ML111940.1:0-19436 GCA_003697995.1 Taxidea taxus jeffersonii | reverse complement strand
AAAAAAAGCTTGGCATCACATTTAGACACTTAGCAAGAGCTGAATAAATGTTGGTCACTATAATCATAATCATTTTTAATCTTCACAGTACTTCCATGAGTTTGGTACTTATTTGTTATGGTTATTTTATAGATCAGGAATTGGAGGCTTAGAGACATTGAGTGAGCTGTACAAACTTATCTAGTAACAGAGGAGCCAGGATTCTAAATCAGAAAACCGGGCTTAAGAGCTCTTAAACTTTATACTCTACTGCTATTCTTCAGTTCAAAAAGGAGTTTTCAAAATCCAAGGAGCAGACCCTGACAATGTTTATATGACACAGCTGTGTAAGAGTGATCTACCCACTTCTTTCTATCCCCCATTCCGGTGGTTCCAAACATTTCTATGCATCAAAATCACCCAGAGAGCTTATTAAAACACAGATTTCTGGGTCCCATTCCAAGAGTACCTAAATCAGGGCCTGTGTAGCAAGGCCCTTCTAGCATTTACACTTCTAGCAAGACCTCTGGTGATGCTGCTGCTGGCCTAGGAACCATACTTTAGCAACCCTTGCCTTATTCTTGCTCTCAAATCTTGTCTCTACCAATCACTGAAATGACTAAATTCCCCAAGAAATACTCCAGAGCTTCATTAGGTGTAAAGATATGATCACAGCACATCTGCCTCTCTTCTTCTCCCACACTCTAATTTCCTTGACTATTTAATTCATTCATTCCAAATGTAATTGCCAAGCTCCTATATGCCAGCCACAGGCACTAGAATACCACTATGAACATTGTAGAATTGACTGCCAACCTAGACAAGCACACAGCAGATATTAGCTAAATGTACACACAAAATATACTAAATTTCAATTTGAACAAGTGCTATGAAGAAAAACAACTATAGGGGCACCTGCGTGGCTCAGTTGGTTAAGCATCTGACTCTTGGTTTTGGCTCAGGTCATGATCTCATGGGTAATGAGAAAAAGCCCCTGGTTGGGCTCTGTGCTCAGCAGAGAGTCTGCTTAAGGATTCCCTCCCTCTATCCCTCCCCCCACATCCATGCTCTCTCTCTCTCACTCTCTCTCTCTCTCTCTCTCTCAAACAAAAAAAAAAATCATAAAAAAAAAAAAAAAGACAAAGAAAAGCAGCTGTATTTTAAAAAAGAAAGCCATGAGGGAAACTAAAAAAAGTGGAAGCTTTTTAGCTTTTGTCCATCTAGTATGCACTCTTCCCTGTGTCTCCCTTCCACATTCCTCACCCCCTCTCCACCCATGTATGAACATGTATGTTCTCCACACTACACTGGGAGAATATCTCAAAAAAAAAAAAAAAAAGAAAGAAAGAAAGAAAAGAAAAGAAAAGAAAAGGCTCCATGCCTTTCCCTAACCCAGGCATAGCCAGGTCCAGGAAAGAGGGATAAAAAGTAGTTTTTAGAAATGCCTCCTCCTTCCCCACCACATGGTAGAACAAGCCTCTAGGCAGAGAATGAGTTCAACAGTGAGTCACCAAGCTGAGAGAAAGCAAAAACAGAAGAGAGCCATAACCTAGCAGGTATTATTTTTGAGTCCCCAGATCCAGTCATGACTGAAGCTAGCTCCATCCCTAGGCTCCCAGTTTCAGAGACCAATGAATGCCTTTTCTGCTGGATTTTTATCATCTTATAAGACACAACTATTACAAAAATAGAAACCTTAATTGTATTTGAGAGCAATGTTTGTTTGAAAAAAAATAACATTTGAGTTGAGACCTAAAGAATGAACAAGAGAGGGGTGCCTGGGTGGCTCAGTGTCATGATCCTCTGCCTTTGGCTCAGGTCATGATCCCGGGGTCCTGGGATCAAGCCACGCATCGGACTCTCTGCTCAGCAGGGAGCCTGCTTCCTCCTCTCTCTCTCTCTCTCTGCCTGCCTCTCCTCCTACTTGTGATCTCTCTCTCTCTCTGTCAAATAATAATGGAATCTTTAAAAATAAATAAATAAAGTGGAGTTCGGTCAAATTGGTTTAACATGAAAAAAAAAAAAAAAGAATGAACAAGAGAAGTAGCCATGGAAATAGTTGGAGGTTAAGGTTCTAGGCAGAGATAACAAATATGCAAAAGCCCTACAATGGGAAAGAGCTTTCTGAAGGAACTAAAAGTTCCTGGCATGGGGGGGTGGTTGCAGTGGGAGAGAAGGTAGGAGAGGTACGTAGGGTCAGATGCTATAGATTGTGCAGAGAACTTTGTAATTCATTTTTTAAATATTATCCATGACTACAAATCTATGTTTAATAGCATGATTTACACTAAAATTATTTCCACCAATATGGACTTTCCTAGACACCTTCTTTAACTCAAAACTTAACTATCCCCACACCAAGCCACTCTACCATGCCTCTCTGACCTTTTCAATATGCATATTTCCTACTGCACTCAGAGGACTGAGTCCAAATATCCCTTGTCCTATACTAGAACAAAGCATACATCCTTTGGTAGCAGACGGCAGGAGACAGAATACTCAGGATAACACTGCTGTTCTAATAACTTAGTTCAAGGAAAGTGGCCCCCATGGGCCCAATTAGAGCCAATACCCAACTTTAACTAATAGCTGTAGCCATGTTCTCTGATCTGCCCTTACCTTTATGCAGCTCTGCTTCATTGCTTCTCTAGATCAGATTTAAGGGGAATTTAAGGATGGTGGAAAACGTGGTTACAAAGAAGTTCAAACACCTGCTCCCTCTAAGTAAAGAACATTCAGTATTCTTTCCCCCAGTTTTCTAAGTTCAACTCCTTAAAAAAAAAAAAAAAAAAAAAAAACTGTAACTTCTTAGAAACCTGACATATCAATTCTTTTATTTTTTTTTTCAATTCTTCATTACTAATTTTCGTTACTAACAGAAGTACCTCTGGCACCAGAGCTAGATACTGCTTATAGCCATTACCAGATGTCAGGCACTGAGAGAAGCCTCTACATGCTTGTCTCATAAACCCATGAGGTGAATGATATAATTTCCCCAAATTACAAAGGAGAAATTGAGGCCTCCAAAAGGGGAATTACTATGACGAAGGATGCTGAGTAAGTAAAGATAGGAAATAAGAATCAAACCTGGAGGCAAAGAGTATGCTCATAACCACTGTGTTATGTAAACTTCACCACTGAGAAAGAATGCTGACTGGTTTACAAAGCAATCAAGATCAAGACAATAACTAGTTCTAGGAACATAAACTCCAAATAAATAAAACCAGCAAAGGATATATAGAGAGAGAAGTAAAACACCAGACAAATAATTCAACAGATAGTCCATGGCCAGTTTCTCCCTGGTTGGCCTAAACTTAGGGCTGAGGATAAGGCCTATTCCTTCCTGCATTCTTCCCTAGTTGTCCCATGTATACACTGCCCAACCCACCAATGATCTGGCATCTGGCTACATCCATTTTATTCCTGTGAAATCCTGTGTTGAGCCTTTGATGACAATCCACCTCTCAGTTAAGTGTCTACAGGCCTAAAAGCCAAAATGAGAAACCACTAGAGCTTGTCTTATTCTAGTTTTTTCTCCTAAGAGTTTCAGCTCCATTCCTTTCTAACTGGGTAATCTGAGGCAAATTATTTATCCTCTCTAAGCCTTAGTTTTTCATCTGTGAAATTACCTTCCTTATGGAGTTGCTGTGAAGATTATATGAAATAGTTCATAGTCAGCATTTGGTATTTGGCATTGTGCCTAGCACACAGTAAATATATAATAAATTCCAGCTATTATTGGCCATGTTACTACATATTATATGCTGTAAAGAAGTGTAATATATGAACATCAGAACTGGCAAACAGATAAAGTCTTTTTTTTTGGACAGAGAGAGAGAGAACAAGGTAGCGGGGAGGGAAACTAGAGAGGGAGAAAGAGAATCTTAAGCAGGCTCCACACTCAGCACAGAGCCCAACACGAGGCTGATCTCATGACCCTGAGATCATGACCTGAGCCAAAATCAAGTCAGAGGCTTAACCCACTGAGCCACCCAGGCACCCCAATTAGTTGAAGAGGATTAATAATATTAAAAGAATCTTCAGGGATGCCTGGGTGGCTCGGTTGGTTAAGCGGCTGCCTTCGGCTCAGGTCATGATCCCAGCGTCCTGGGATCGAGTCCCACGTCGGGCTCCTTGCTCAGCGGGGAGCCTGCTTCTCCCTCTGCCTCTGCCTGCCACTCTGTCTGCCTGTGCTCGCTCTCTCTCTCTAACTAATAAATAAATAAATAAATAAATAAATAAATAAATAAAAAAGAATCTTCATTTTATAAAGATTTCTCATGGGAATTTTTTTTTTTTTTAGATCCAAACTTCCCTAAACTATAGTGAGGGGTAAAAATAAATAATTAATTTTAAAAAAACAAAACACTTCCCTAGAGCATTATAAATGAGACGTGGTCTGTACTATTTCTACTCACAATGGGTGGGGTTTTTTCCTCACACCAACCAATTTTCCACCTCTCTAAATATCAGCTGGGTGGCCTACAATTCAACTCTGACACGAACTGTGCAGAGCTGGCATCAGACTCCATATGTTTAAGAGCTCAATCCCACAAGACCGCCCTCGCTTCAGATGCTGGTTCCAAGTATTTGGTGCCCATGGTACACATGCTTCTGTCTGGCATGGCTACAAAGTTGAGGATTCTCATGACACCCCATTTCAGGTTTGATAATTTGCTCAAATAGCTCATAGAACTCAGGGCAAATCTCTACTTACATTTACTGGTTTGTTATAAAGGATACAGCTCAGGAACAGCCAGATGAAAGAGATGCATAGGGCAAGATGGGGAGGAGGTTCAGATTTTCCACACCCTTCCGAGTATGCCATCCTCCTAGCAACCCAATGTGTTCACACACACACCCCGAAGCCCTCCAAACCCTGTCATTTAGGATTTTTCATGGAAATTTCACCATGTAGACATGATTGAGTAAATCATCTGCTATTGATGACTAATTCCAATGAATGCTAGAGTTCAGGGGCTGGACTGAAAGTCCCAATCCTCTAATCATGCCTTAGTTTTTCTAGGCACCAGTATTTATCCCAAAGCTACCTAGGAATCCTCAGCCACCAGTCATCTCATTAGGATACAAAAGATACTCTGATCACTCTAAGGATTACAGGGTTTTAGGAGCTATGTGCCAGGAACCTGGGACAAAGGCCAAATATAAACTTCTTATTGTATCCACATTTGGGTACCCAAAAGTTAATGTACCACAACATTTGAATTATAGAATTTAATAACCCTACATCCACAAAAAATCTCTAGCTCACGGAAAAGGATATCATCAAAAAGATAGTCTCATTTCCAGAAGATTCAAGTCAGCTAGAAGATATTCCCATATAATTTATTGTGCAAGAGAACAAGAGAAAGCAAAACCTTCTACCCTGAACTAGCTAGAGAGCTGGCCTGTTAATAGCGGGGCACCACCCAGTTTTGAGAGATGAAAATGAATTTGTTACAAGAAATCAAGGAAGAGGAGTGTGGTATGGCTAACCATATAATCTTAGCTATATCACATAACCTTTATGAACTTCAGTTTCCTCACTAATGAAATGAGATAGTTATAAATAGATGATTTTTCAGGCCCCTTTTTGCTTTCAAATGCAATCACCCATTGCCTGGGGAAGATAATACAGAGAACTTGTCTCAAATAACACAACCCTTCAAGTGGAAAGCATGCTGTTTTATTCCAACCTCTCACCCTATCCCTTGCTGTTATCCAAACTAGGTAACAATTTTATCTGCAAGAAAGGAAATGAACTGATGATTTTGAGGATCAGGTCACAGAGGTGTTTGCCATCCTGACAGCCCCACTGATATGCCCTTTACTGCTTGCACATATCTTTTTTCTTTCCAGTTTTATTGATAGGTTCTGGGAAAGAGAGATCTTAATAAGCCATCAGAGGCAAGTGTAACAGCCTTCCTTTAAAAAAAAAAAAACCACTATACCTTGATAACATAAAGCTCTTTATGTGAGAAAATCACGGCATTTATTAGAGAAGTAGGTCAGCAATGCATGCTATATCCTGGGAAGGGAGAATCCCAACAATGGGAGGTAAATATGTATATCACATGGGAATCTGGGATATAAAAATTATGCTACCTTTATACCATGGTCATCAATATTATATTGACTCTCAGAATGATCTTGTTATACAGGAATCCATCCCATGTTTTATTAAGCCTAGGGAAAATATGTGTTTCATCTGTCAAGTGGCAAAGATTATAGGTAAAAATTAAACGGAAATGATCAAAACAAGTAACTAAAACAAGTGAGTGTCCACAGCAAATTACTCCCAGTCCCTCATTGATAAATGTTTTTTAAAAGGAGTTCATTTTAGGCCACTAGACTTAGATACAGAATTAGAGGTTTTGATCATATGCAACACAACTGAGGTTGACTAACAATTAAAAGCAAATATATTGGATGGAATGTTATAGAACCAACAGGGGCGTGGAGGAGCAGCCTTAGCACCATGCAGCAACCAAGCAAACCCCAGAAAGCTAAGAAGCAAGAAGCATAGCAAGCACACTGTTGCAGGTGGAGCAGGAAGCTACTGCAGCTGCTCCCCAGGATAAATAATTTCCAACTGTAGTTGGTGTCCTTAAATCACTCGTTCAAGAGAGAAAAAGAATCTGATTGCCGGGGTTAGGTCACATGTCAGGCCTCTGGGAGCACAAAGCAGAAGGCTCTGTCTTCTACAGATTCCATGTAGGGAACAGGCACCTGGAAATTTACTATCCCAGAAACATTAAATGAAATGATGGAGGTCAGTTCTCCCAAAGGAAATCAGGGTACTATACAAGAGGAAGAATTTATGCATGCTTGCAGCCAAAAGAAAAAAGAAGGAAAAAGAGAAAAAAGAAGGAAAAAGAAAGCTATAAACAACAACCTGTATGCATATTCGTTTGTTGATTAGTCAATAAAATTTTCAAGGTCATATGATATTATAAAGACAATCCCAGGGCACGTAAGATCTCACCAGCCAAAAAGTACAATCTCTGATACACTTTCACTACCTTAGATATCCCAATCTGTTGTGCATTAAGAAAAAAAGGGATTCCAGTGATTTTGCTATGCCTGTACTCAAAACGAGAATGTTCAAGCATTTGATGGCTGGACTAATCCCCATAAGGTCAGTAGATTATTTTCCTTCCTTTCCTCTCTTATATAAAGAAAGGTAAAAAATTCAGGAGATTGCACAGGTCTCATCAGGAGTCTCTAACTCCCAAATTTAGTAATTTCACATATGCAACTACAGTTAACAAAAGCCTCTGGATTTAAGTAAGACAAATATCTGTACCCTCTGCTAAGCTAGGCTTTCAATAGTGAATCCCAAAAAAATGATCAGGACTTATGAAGACTCATCCTCAGATTGAAGCACAAATGGGGTTATTTAGCAACAGCATTACCCTTCGTAGACCAATGAGTAAACACTACACTTACTGTGGGAGCTTGGCCAGTGTTTTGCCTGAGATCTGCAGATGGTATCATGAGGGATGTCATTATGGCTTATCATATCAATGTGAGTCGATGGGCTTCAAAAACAAATCTTCCTACTCTGTTGAACAGTGAGGTGTAAGTTATAGCAATAAAACTCCTTGTAGGGGGTTTTTACCTAGAGTGGGCAATTTTCCTATTTTTTATAACCCATTTTCATTTTTTAATGTAATTATCACAAGCTGTTCTTCCTATTCCATGAGGAAGTAGTCAAACTAGATCGTTTAAGTCAGTGATTACTAAACTACAAAAAGTACAAAAAGTAGTTGTTTTTTAATATCCATAAAAGGCTATTAACAGAACACTACCAATCTGAATTATTTAAAATAAAGTATATAAGTAAATAACACTTTAAACTATCACACTGCAGTTTCAAAATGACTGAGTCATGAAAAATTATTTGGGTACAGATGAGCAGATATGAAATGCTGTTATAAAAGTTTCTCAAGGTAGTTCCTGAGCCTAGTGAGTTAGGTGGGAATCTGAGTTATAAACCAAAGTCAATATTAAATGAGCCCAGAAAGAAGGATAAATGGGAAAAACAGGGTATTGCTGCTGCCTTCCCCAAAATAAAAGCACCAGTGTTTCCACTGATATACCAATAAATATTTCAGTATGCCCACAGATGCCCCAATTACCAGATTCTCCCAGGTACTAACCAGATGACACCTGCCTAATTAGTTATTAAGTCCTTATTGTTCATCAGTATCCCGTATGTACTAGAATGATTACATCCTAACCTAAAAAAATTACTGCCATTTTTCTAAGGTGTCTAAACTGGGAACTTGGATAATTTTCTACAAGAAACACAGTGTTGTTGGGGGGGGGATACATAGAACCTGAGAATAAAGATATCTGGCATTTGGTCCTGTTTCCAGAACTTAGTCTCTGTGACTCTGTGTTTTCTTTTAAAAATCAACGAATTAGGGAGAGATAGTTCAAGATGGCAATATAGGAGGATTCTGGACTCAGGTGCTCCCATGGACACAACAAATCTATAGCTACATATGAAACAATTCCCTCTGTTTAAAAAAAAACAAAAACCTGAAAACTAGCTGAACAGATCCCCTACCACAAAACCACATTAAGACAGGAAGGAGAAGCAGAGACATAGTCTTATGAAAAACCCCACCCAGGGCACAGCAAGCCACAGCAGGAAGAAACAGGAGGGATCACAGAAATAAAAAGTTTCTCCCTGAGGAGTGAGGGGTTTCTGGCTCACATCAGGCACCCCAACCATTGCAACCTGTACTGAAGAGATGAGCACCCAAAATATTTGGCTTGGACAACCAACAGGTTTAAATCTAGGAGAAATACACAGTTATGGAGAAAGGATATTCCACTCTTACAGGACTCAAGTGCAAACTTGCTCACTCCAGGACCCAGCACAAAAGCAGGAGATTGAAAAGCATTTGTACCATATGTGAAGGTTCATTTGCTAATCTTAAGGTGTCTGCCAAAGAGGCAGAAACCTGTTACAGTCTTCTCAGGACAGAAGAGCAGACAAGTACTATTTTTGGCATTCTGCCTCTATCTTGCTAGTGCCAGCAAGGTGGGCACCATCTTCACACTCTCCCTCTACCTTTCTTGCACTGGCATAGGCAGGTATCATCTTCATGATAGCCTGTTGGCACTGGCAAGTGAGTGCCCTGACCCTCTGTACTGTTCCTACAACTGCTGCCACAGTACATAAGTGCAACCCATACCAGGGACACCTATTGAGTACTTGTCTCTAGTGGCCAGGGAGAATTGTATTTCTGGGCCCCACAAGTCTGAAAAAATTAGAGACACAAGAGCTAGGGCAAAGTTAAAAGATAAGGTTCATCCCCTATACAAGCCCTTCCTTCAAGACTGTAAGAGATAGCTGTTTAACCCTATATATAGAAACAAACACAGAAAGTCAGGTAAAATGAGGAAACAGAGGAACATGTTCCAAATGAAAAGAAAAAAAGATAAGCCAACAGAAAAAATACCTTAATGAAAGAGACAAGTGATAAAGAGTTCAAGCTAATGGTCATAAAAATGTCAATAAAATTAGAATAATGCAAGAACATAGGAAGGACATCAACAAAGAGATAAGAAAATATAGGAAAGTACTAAACAGAAGCCAGAGAGCTGAAGAATACAATAAATGAACTGAGAAACTGGTACAAGTGGAGTAACATTCATGTTATAGGGATCCCAGAAGGAAAGGACACAAAGAAGCAGAAAATGTATTTGAAGAAATAATGGCTGAAAGTTTCCCCAACCTGGGGAAGGGATCAGCCTCAAGATATGGCAAGCCCAGATAATTCTAAACAAGATGCTACACAAAAAGACCCACACCAAGACACATTATAATTAAAATGTCAAATGTTAAAGATAAACAGAGAATCTTAAAAGCAGCAAGAGAAAACAACTTGTTACTACAAAGAAACCTCTATAAGGCTACGAGCAGATTTTTCAGCAGAAACTTTGCAGGCCAGAAAAGAGTGGCATGTTATATTTAAAGTGCTGACAGGAAAAAATTTCCAATTAGGAATACTCTGCCTGGGGCCACCTGGGTGGCTCAGTTGGTTAAGCTTCCAACTCTTGGTTTGGACTCAGGTCATGATCTCATGGCTGTGGGACTGAGCCCCAAGTCAGGCTCTGTGCTCAGCGCAGAGTCTGCTTCAGACTCACACAAATGAAATGAAGGACAAAAATCATATGATCAGGGTGCCTGGGTGGCTCAGTGGGTTAAAGCCTCTGCCTTCGGCTCAGGTCATGATCCCAGGGACCTGGGATGGAGCCCCACAGCGGGCTCTCTGCTCAGCAGGGAACCTGCTTCCTCCTCTCTCTGTCTGCCTCTCTGCCTACTTCTGATCTCTGCCAAATAGATAAATAAAATCTTCACAACAACAACAAAAAAGATTTGTTAAAAAAAAAAAAATCATATGATCCCCTCAACAGATGAAGAAAACCAACTGATAAAGTTCAACATCCACCTACGATAAAAACTCTCAACAAGATACATAAACACAGAATGTACCTCACCATAATAAAGGCCATATATGACAAGTCTACAGCTAACATCATATTCAATGGTAAAAAGCTAAAAGCTTTTCCTTTAAGACCAGAAACAAGACAAGGGTGCCCACTCTCATCACTTTAATTCAACACAGTACTGAAAATCCTATCCAGAGCAAGGAAAAAGAAATAAAAGACATCCAAATTGGAAAAGAAAAAGTGAAGCCATCACTATTTGTACTTATGATTTTTAATATAGCTAGCCCTGAAGACTCTACAAAAAAAACTCGTTGGAACTAATAAACAAATCTGGTAAAGGTCCAGAGTATAAAATCAGTATACAAAAAAAATCTGTTATGTTTTTATATACAAACTCTCAGAAAGAGAAATTAAGAAAACAATCCCATTTACAATTGCATCCAAAAGAATAAATATCTAGGAATAAAATTTAACCAAGGAGGTGAAAGACATCTACACTGAAAAATGTAAAATACTGATGAAAGATATTGAAGGAGAAACAAATAAATGAAAAGATAAGAATCAATACTGTTAAAATGTCCCTATTATCCAAAGCAATGTACAGATTCAGTGCAATCTCTATCAAAATTCCAATGGCATTTTTCACACAAAGGTAACTTACAATTCTAAAATTCATATAGAACCACAAAATAATGAATAGCCAAAGCAATCTTAAGAAAAAACAAAGCTGGAAGCATCATACTCCCAGATTCAGATTACATTACAAAGCCATAGTAATCAAAACAGGATGCTATTGGCATAAACAAACATACAGATCAATAGAACAGAACAGAGACCTCAGAAATAAACCCATGAACATATGGCCAATTAATTTATTACAAAGGAGGAAAGAATATACAATGAAGAAAAGACAATCTTTTCAATAGAGGGTGATGGGAAAGCTGGACAGCCATATGTAAAAGGATAAAACTGGAATACTACCTTTCATCATACACAAAAGTTAACTCAAAATAGATTAAAGACCTGAAGGTAAGACCTGAAATCATAAAACTCCTAAAAATAGCTCCTTGACATTGCTCTTGGTGATATTTTTTTGGATCTGACCCCAAAGGAAATGGCAACAAAAGCAACAATACACAAATAGGACTACATCAAACTAAAAAGCTTCTGTACAATGAGGGAAACCATCAAGAAAATGAAAAGGCATCCTAATAAATGGGAGAAGATATTTGCAAATCACACATCCAATAAGGGGTCAATATCTAAATATATAAAGAACTTACACAACTTAATATCAAAAAAACCAAACAATCCGGTTTTTAAATGGCCAGAAAATCTAAATAGACATTTTCCAAAGGGGACATACAGACAGCCAATACACAAGAAAAGATGCTCAATATCACTAATCAATAGGGAAGTGAAAAATCATGATAAAAAAATCACAGTACTCACAACTGTCAGAATAACTACTATTAAAAAGACAGGAAATAGGGGCACCTGGGTGGCTCAGTGGGTTAAAGCCTCTGCTTTCGGCTCAGATCATGATCCCAGGGTCCTGGGATCGAGTCCAGTATCTGGCTCTCTGCTCAGCAGAGAGCCTGCTTCCCTCTCTCTCTCTGCCTGCCTCTCTGTCCACTTGTGATCTGTCTCTCTGTCAAGTAAATAAATAAAATCTTTAAAAAAAAAATACAGGAAATAAAAAGTATTGGGGAGCTCCTGAGTGGTTCACTGGGTTAAAGCCTCTGCCTTCAGCTCAGGTCATGATTCCAGGGTCCTGGAATCAAGCCCTGCATTGGGCTCTCTGCTCCGCAGGGAGCCTGCTTCCCTTCCTCTCTCTCTCTTCCTGCCTGCCTCTCTGCCTACTTGTGATCTCTGTCAGTCAAGTAAATAAAAATGAAAAAAGTCTTAAAAAAAAAAAGTGTTGGCAAGGATATGGAGAAAAGGGAACCTTCATGCACAATTGGTGGGACTATAAATTGGTGCAGCCACTGTGGGAAACAGTATGGAGACAGTATACCACTATCATATGATTCAGCAATTATACTTCTATTTATCTTAAGAAAATAAAAATACTAATTTAAAAAGATATATGTATCCCTATGTTCATTGCACCATTACTTATAATAGCCAAGATATGGAAACAACATATATGTTATACATATACATATATATACATACACATACATACATATACACATACACATAGATACACACATATATATACACAATGGAATACTACTCAGGCATTAAAAAAGAATGAAATTTGCCATTTGTGACAACATGGAAAGACTTTGAGGGTATTATGCTAAATTAATCAGACAGAAATAAGCAAATACTGTATGATTTCACTTACATGCAGAATCTAAAAAAGCAAATGAACAAACAAAACAAAACTCATAGACAGAACAGATAGGTGGTTGCCAAAGAGGAGGGGAGTTGGGGCAATGGGCAAAGGAGACCAAGAGGTACAAAATTCCACTTATAAAATAAGAAAGTCATAGGAATGTAATGTACAGTATAAGGGTTACAGTTAAAAATATTGCATTGCATATTTGAAAGTTGCTAAGAAAGTAGATCTTAAAGGTTCTCATCACCAGACAATTTTTGTAATTTTCTGAGGACAAATGGTAACTAGACTTCTTCAGGTGACCACTTCACAATGTATACAAATATTGAAATCATTATTTTGTATACCTGAAATTAATATAATGTTATCTGTTCACTTTACTTCAATTTTAAAAAGGAAAAAAATTTCAATCCTATTTCCACTATTCATTATTCTCAACATTTTATGGATCTCTTTACTTCTTCTTGAAAACACCCCAATTGCTAGAATGGCTCCTAGAATAAGGTAGGCACCAATAAATAGTTACCAAATGAATGCAAAAAAAAAAAAAAAAATCATGGGTCAGACCAAAAGCGAATAATTTTTATGATTAAGTATTTCTATTTTATGAATTAACATTCTGGGAAAAGAACCAATTTATCAAAGATCAAAGGGAATATGAATTATTCCACGTCTTTCTCACTTCAAGTAGAAGCAATGATTAGAAACTTTACCGTCTGGTATTAAATGTTTTCTTTCATGTTTTTGCTTTTATTTTTTCCCTTTACAGACTTCTTTTAAACACCGAAGTTTATGTAGATGCTGGATAGAAGCTTTCCATTTTTCGAGTTCACCCACATATTCATTCAATAAACATGTATATAATGCTTGTGTATATTTACATATGTACAGAACTCAGCCTGCTGGGATCAAATATGCAAACAAGAATTACTACATATCATAATAATCCTGATGGAAGAAGCAAAAACATTTCCCTGGGAGGACCTATGAATGATACCTATCCCAGACATCAGTGATAAAGGAAGGATTCAAGGAGAAAAGATAGGTAAGCCAAGTTAAGACACAAAAGATGAGAATGAGTTACCAATTAAAGAGGGGCAGGAGGAATAGTCCAGGCAAAAGAAATAAACTGTGTGACATTCTAGAAGCACAAGAGAGCATGGCATAATCAAGGAAAGGAAATTATGGGGCTCAGTTGGTTAAGTGTCTACCTTTGGCTAAGGTCATGATCTCAGGTCCTGGAACTGAGCCCTGCATCAGGCTCCCTGCTCAACGGGGAGTCTGCTTTTCCCTCTCCATTTGCCCCTCCCCACTGCCATGCTCTCTCTCTCTCCTAAATAAATAAAATTCTTTTTATAAAATATTTTTAAAAATAAATAAAATTTTAAAAAGAAATTCTTCTAGCAAGAGGAGACTAATGAGATCTGTAGGCACATGTCATCAAGGGCATGTTTGTGTGTATGTGTGTGTATGGATAGATAGGTGGGCAAACAGATTTTACAAGTCAACTTGACTGGGCTAAGGAATGTCCACTTGGCTGATGAAAACATTATTTCTGGGTATGTCTCTGAGGGTGTTTATGAACGAAATAAGCATTTGAATCATTAGACTGAGTAAGGCAGATGGACCTTACCAGTGCAGGTGGCCTTAATTCAAATTGTTGAGGGCCTGAATATAACAAAAACATGGAAAAAGGAGAAATTCATCATTTCTCCTTGAGCTGAGACACTGATCTTTTCCTGCACTGATTCATCACTCTCATGTTTCTTGGGCTTTTGGATTCAGGGACTTAGACTATCAGTCCTCTGATTCTCATGTGTTTACATATAGCCTGAATTACAGATATTGCTAGTTCTCCAGCTTACAGACAGCAGATCATAGGATCTCTGGGTCTCCAAAACAATATCAGCCAATTCCTATAATATACTTCCTCTGATATATCTCTCTGCCTATATCTCATTGGTTCTGCTTCTTTGGAGAACCATGAATAATACACATATTTTTATATTAGGGATTTAAGCAGAAGAGTAACAATGATTGAATTTGTATTTTAGAAAGATCATTCTGGTTGAGCACAATGAATAAATCTGAAGAGAGGAAGATTGGAGGCAGAGACATCAGACAGAAAACTGTTACAGTAAATCACTTGAAAAACACAGTAACCTAGACCAGAGCAACAGTGATAAAGATAGAGAAAAGTAAATAGAAGAGTATTAAAAAAAAAAAAAAAGTAGCAGGGAGAATCAACAGAACTTGACCAATGGAGTCACGGAGTTATGGATGAGACCAAATTGTTTTGCTTGAGCAACTGTTTGAATGTGGTACCACTCACTGTAATGTGTAAGATTAAGAAGTTCTGGAGAGAGGGGCACCTGGGTGGCTCAGGAGGTTAAGTGTCTACGCTCGGCTCAGGTCATGATCCCAGAGTCCTGGGATCAAGCCCCACATTGGGCTCCCTGCTCCTCGGGAAGCCTGCTTCTCCCTCTCCCACTCCTCCTGCTTGTGTTCCCTCTCTCACTGTGTCTCCCTCTGTCAAATAAATAAATAAAATATTTTTTTAAAAAAGAAGTAGTAGCTCTGGAGAGAAAGGACAAGTGCACTTGTGAATTTCATAAGTCTGAGTTACTGTTCGAGGAGAGTAATAATAGACTACACAGGAGATGCAGATTTGTGAATCATCAATACTGCAGGTAAGATCAGTGAGGGAAAACGTACTAAGAAGAAAATAGGGCCTCCAAAAAAGTTCTCAGGGATAATCAATCAGTAAATGGCTAAATTAACTATTATATAACTCTACAGAAAATATTCAAGTCCTAAAACTATAATTAGGAAAAATGCTTTATAATATTCTGCTGGATACCTCATGTCCTCACATTTCTTATGAAAGTGGAAGGTTGGAACAAGAAGCAAAGGAAGCTATCTGCTGATTTTTTTTTTCCAGTTTATTATAGTGCTTTATTTTCCTCACACAATGACACATTGCTAGAAGCCTAATGTTTATTCTCACATGACAGTAGAAAAACAAAATTGCTGTCATCTCTTAAAGAATTGTGTACAAAAACTTTACATAAATTAAAAGGATGAGTAAATTTACAGGTGTAAATGCAAACTGTTTTCCAACTCAAGGCAGTAACAACCCACAGAGTTCTGGTAGGAAAACACTAGATAAGAAAGGAAAATGAGTCCTAAGGCTTGGAGTTCCTAACCCTGTCAGACAAGCAAGACATAAAAATGCCAATTGTGGGGCGCCTGGGTGGCTCAGTGGGTTAAGCCGCTGCCTTCGGCTCAGGTCATGATCTCAGGGTCCTGGGATCGAGTCCCGAATCGGGCTCTCTGCTCAGCAGGGAGCCTGCTTCCTCCTCTCTCTCTCTGCCTGCCTCTCTGCCTACTTGTGATCTTTCTCCGTCAAATAAATAAATAAAATCTTTTAAAAAAAAATGCCAATTGATTCAAAAATCTGGGGACGCCTGAGTGGCTCAGTTGGTTGGGCAGCTGCCTTCGGCTCAGGTCATGATCCCAGCTTCCTGGGATCAAGTCCCACATCCGGCTCCTTGCTCAGCAGGGAGCCTGCTTCTCCCTCTGCCTCCACCTGTCACTCTGTCTGCTTGTGCTCGCTCGTGCACTCTCTCTCTCTCTCTATCTCTGACAAATAAATAAAATCTTAAAAAAAAAAAAAATCTTGCCAGCCTCTAGAGAAATCCTGGAATAGGCAGCTCTCACATGTTAATATCCAACGCAGATCAACAACCTTATGGAGGGTGCTCATGAATGGATTTCTCTTCCATAAACATGTTTTCACTTTAGCCATGAAATGACTGAACCTCATGTACACGGGGTTTAAATCAAAGGTATGTACAGGATATTAAACACATACCAAGGGAAAAGTTAATTTGAACACAAGGTCAAAATCAGCAACAATTCTATCATCCAGTGCTGACATCAGATACAAGCTTCAAGGACAGATTTCTTTTCAAAAGGTTATTCCAGTTTATGAGGCTAGCACGAGGTATATACTTTTGCCAAGGCAAATTTACACTTAGGAATTAACTAATGCAGCAAATGCTACATATCTGCTTGCAGGACATTTAGAAACATCTGAGGTGGGCAATGGAAGGGCCTGACTCATCATACTCCTATTTGCTGATCCACACCTTCTGAAAGGTGGACAGTGAGGCCAGGATGGAGCCCCTACAGGAGAAGCAATGACTTTGATCTTTATCATGCTGAGCTCCAGCACTGTGATCCCTTTCTGCATTCTATCTGAGATGCCTGGGTACATGGTGGTCCCATGAGATGGCACTGTTTTAGAATAAAGGTCCTTTCAGGTATCAGTGTCATAATTCATGATGGAGTTCCAGACAGTCTCCTGGATATCACAGTACTCCATACCCAGAAAGGAGAGCTGGAAGAGTGCCTTGGGAAAGGGATACCACTCCTTGCCCATGGTGATCACCTGACTATCAGGCAACTCATAGCTCTTCTCCAGAGACGAGGAAGACACTGCAGTGGCCATCTACTGCTCAAAGTACAAGATGACCTAGCAGAGCTTCTTGGTGATGTCACACATGATATCCCACTTAATTGTGGTGGTGAAGCTATAATCGCTCTCTGTGAGTAACTTCAAGATGTAGTCCCTCAGGTCCTGGCCAGCCAGGTCCAGACACAGGATGGCATGGGGCAGGGAGTACCACATACAGATGGGCACAGTGTGGGTTACTCTGTCCCCAGAGTCCATGACAATACCAGTGGTGCAGTCAGACGTATAGAGGGATAGCACAACCTGGTTGGCCAGATACATGATGGGAATGTTGAAAGTCTTGAACATGATGAGTCATCTTCTCCTGGTTGGCCTTAGGGTGCAGAGGGGCCTCAGTCAGCAGCATAGAGCACTCCTTGGGGGCCATGAGCAATTCATTGTTGAAGGTGTGGTACCAGATCTTCTCCATGTCCTCCTTGCTGTTGATGATGCTGGGCTTGATAGGGTACTTGAAGATCAGGATGCCCTGCTATCTCTGGGCCCTGCTGCCCACATAAAAGTCTTTTGACCCATGCCCACCATGATGCCCTGGAGTCCAGGAAGTATCCAATAAGGGACAGGAACATGGCCAGGAGAGGGGGAGCATCATCCCCAGCAAAGCCCACCTTGCATATATACCAGAGCCATCAGCAATGATAAGCGCAGAAATCTCTTCCAGTGTGATGGGAGAGGTGGCAGCAGTAGGCATGAAAAATGAGTGGCAGGAAGACACTGAGCATGGGCCAACTGCTAAGACCCCTAATTTTTTTAATGTGTGAGCACCTCATATATTTTCCAATTGATATTGCTAGGAGATCCCCTCCTTCTTCTAACTCAATGTTTCCCTGAATTACTGTATCCCTCCCTCACTACCAGCATACTTATTAATCTTTGAGGTGGCTTTCATGACAATGGTGAAGTACTGAGAAGGAAAGCCAAACACACTGCTATCCCAAGGTCCATAATATATTAAAATTAAGATACAAAAATATAGTTTAAAAGCTACAGAGGAAACTACTAGTAAAACCATTATAGCCAACAAAATTGGTGGGGGGGGTGGTTAATAATAAACATGAGCTGAATTCCTCATCTTTCTTAGCACAGCATCAACAAAAGCTTCCTGAAGCTGAAAATCAAGTGTTACAGATGGACATATAAGCATCTTATAACTACCAGGATAACTAAAAAGAGAAATGAGAAATGGCCAAAGATGAGTTTATTCTAATGAATGGGCCTGTAGAAAGAAGGGCCTGGGGATGGAGGAGCTTTTTTTCATTATGTAGACTCTATCTTCTAGGTTCGCAGCAAAGCTGAGTGGAAAGTACGAGCAGTTTATCTAAACCCTGCTCCCACTTCCTACACATACAGCATCCCTGCACCAGAGTGATACATCTGAAACAACAGATGAACCAACACTGACATATCATCATCGCCTAAAGTCCAGAGTTTACATTAGAGCTCACTCTTGGTGTCTGTGGGTTTGGACAAATATATAATGACATGTATCTACCATTATAATATCACACAGAATAATTTATTCTCTGCTCTAAAAATCTTCTATGCTCTGCCTCTTCATCCCTCCTCCCACTTCTATCTCTGGTAACCACTGATCTTCTTACTATCAGTTTTACCTTTTCTAGAATGTCATATTGGAATCACCAGTATGTAACTTTTCAGATTGGCTTCTTTCACTCAGTTAAGTATTCAGGGTTCCTATGTTTCTTTTCATAGCTTGACAGCTCATTTACTTTCAGTGTTGAATAACATTCCATTGTCTGGAAATACCACAATTCGATTATCAGTCCACCTACTGAAGGTGGATTCACGTACTGTTTGTTTCCAAGTTTTAGCTATTATAAATAAAGCTACAATAACTATCCATGTGCAGAGTTTTGTGTACATAAGTTTTCAACACCTTTGGGTAATACCGAGGAGCACGACTGCTGGATCAGATGGTATGAGGATGTCTAGTTTTGTAAGAATATGACAAATTGTCTTCCAAAGTGGCTGTACCATTTTGTATTCCCAACAGCAAAGAATGAGTGTCCCTGCTGCTCTACATCCTCAGCAGGATTTGGCATTGTCAGTGTTCTGGATTTCTGCCATCCTAATAGTGGTAACTAA
>ML111939.1:143880-146695 GCA_003697995.1 Taxidea taxus jeffersonii | reverse complement strand
TTTTTGTGGTGAGTTTTTCTGCCTTGTCATTTTATCCAGATAAGAACCCGCTGTTCTCCTTGTTAAGTGAACTTGGTCTTGGCTGGATTTCTTTGATCTTCTGGGGGAGGGGCCTGTTGTAGTGATTCTCAAGTGTCTCTGCCCCAGGTGGAGTTGCACCGCCCTTACCAGGGGCCGGGCTAAGTCATCCTCTCAGGTTCGCTTTCAGGAGCTTTTGTTCCCTGAACGCTTTCCGTCGAGTTCCGGAGGACGGGAATGACAATGGCGGCCTCCCAGTCTCTGGCTCGGAGGAGCCGAGAGCTCGGGGCCCCAGTCTTCAGTGCGCCTTCAGAGAAAAGCGCTTAATCCCTCCTGTCCCCCCAGCCTCTGTTTGCGCTCGGAGACAATCGTGTGTCATCAGTCCCGTGTCACTGGCTTCTGGGAGCTCCGAGCTCACCCAGCCTGTGACCAAGCGTCTCTGTCTCTGGCAGAGTCCCACCTGGAGTTTCCGAACCCCGTAGATCCCTGAGCTCTCCCGGGTCGGAGTCTCCCCGGATCTTGTGGGGACCCTCGCACAGAGCACCGGCCAGTGTCACAGACCACTAGGAAACCTCAGCTCTGTCTCCGCAGCCGGCTTCCCCGCTCTAATACCTGTGAGCTCTGCGACACTCAGACACCCCCGATCCTTCTGTGACCCCGCGGGACCTGAGTCCACGCTGTCCCTGCGAGGTCTTCACCCCAGTTTAGCCTCTGGAGCGATGTCCCTCCGTGGAGCAGACTTTTAAAAGTCCTCATTTTGTGCTCCGTTGTTCCGCACTTGCGGGGAGCCAGCCCTCCCCCCCGGGGTCTATCTTCCCATCGTGTTGGATTCACTTCTCCGCTGGTCCTACCTTTTAGAAAGTGGTCGGTTTTCTGTTTCTAGAATTGTTGCTCTTCTTCTCTTCGATCTCCTGTTGGATTCGTAGGTGTTCAGAATGGTTTGATAGGCTATCTAGCTGGTCTCCTGCTGCCTGATGTCGTCTCAGCTGCTACTTCTCTGCCATCTTCCCCACTGTCTCATTTATTTTTAATAGCTAGACTTATTATTCTTGTTTTAAAATAACTTTTCCCATCATCTCAGTAAACCTGGATGGTATGCCTCGTTCATATCACTAGTTCTCTTACACTGATTAGATATGATGGCAAACAAAACAATCTCATGACTGTTCATTAGACTTAGGTTTAAGGATGCCAAAAATGATGTGGAAATAGGCACCTGACTATTTGGCATAAATAAATAAATAAAGGATAAAGCAACATCAGTCAGCAGAGTGTTGAGTTCAAGGCTGAAATCACGTTTCATTACATCTAATATTGATTACATTTAGATTTGTTAATTATGCATATTCAAACCTTCAGGAAAACTATAATAATAGAAATGGCATATTTAACTTGATTTTTTTTATTTTGAGATGATTTTAATTCAAACGCACTTCTAAGAAATAATACAGAGAGATCTCCTGTACCCTTTACCCAGTTTCCCCCAAAGGAGACACGTTGCAAATTATCCTACAATGTAACAACCAGAATATTGACACAAATACAGTGAAGATGAAACATTTCCATTGCCACCAGGATCCCTGTTCTTTCACAAGCCCACCTGCTCTCCTCCCAACCGCCCACTCTGTCCTCCATCTCTGGCACTGATTGGTTCTCATCTAAAGAATATTTTGTAGGTCCACCTGGGTGGACCAGTCAGGTAAGTGTCTGCCTTCAGCTCAGGTCATGATCCTGGGGTCCTGGGATTAAGCTCTGCCCATGGCTCTCTGCTCAGCGGAGAATCTGCTTCTCCCTCTGTCCTGCCCCCACTCTTTCTTTCTCTGGAGTCATATAGTATATATAGCACATTGAGGTGAACTTTTTTCAGCCACTGTAATTGTTTCAAACTGAAACAATTTATTTGCATTATCTTTTAATGACCAGTGAAGACCAGTAATGCCGAGCGAGCATCTTTTTATGAGCCATTTATATATCTTTTTTGGAGAAATGTCTATTGGAGTACTTTGCCCATTTTTGAAACTAGGTTTTCTTTCAGTTGTGGAGTTATGGGAATTATTTTATATAGTCTAGGCATTAAACCCTTATCAGATACATAGTTCATGAGTATTTTCTCCAGTTCTGCAGGTTGTCTTTCCCCTTTCTTGACAGTGCCCTCTGATGCACTTAGCTAAAATCAAGGTGTCAGCAGATCTGCATTCCTTCCCGAGGCTCTGGGGGAGAATCCGTTGCCTTACTCAATTGGGTCAGAATTCAGTTCCTTGTGGGTGTAACACCAAGGTTTACTTGCTTGCTGAAAGCGTAAAATGGTTTCCAGCAATGGAAACCATTTCCTTCACATTCCTTGTTCTGTAGTCCCTCTTCCTCCATCTTGAAAGTTGGCAGTGATGGGTTGAATCCTTCTCATGTCCCATCTCTTTGGCCTACTGTTTTGCCACCCTTTTCCACTTTTAAGCACTTTTTTGATTAGATTAGGCCTTCCCAGATAATTCAGGTAATCCCCTAATCTCAAGATTTTTACCCTTAATCATGTTCGCAAAATCCCTTTTGCCACGTAAGGCAGCATCTCAAGTACTAGGAATGTGGACACGGACATCTCAGAATACCAATATTCTGCCCATCACAGTGTCTACCGAGTGTCTTTTTTCATTCAGTTTAAGATCTTTCTGGTTCTTGGCATGACGAGTGATTTTCAGATGATTCCCAGACCTTTTGCATTTTATGCTATGAGACTTTGGATCTTATTTAAGCCTTGTTTTAGTTGGTTCCTTCAAACATCTAACACCGCTCTGACAGGGGA